>CALYDF020008349.1:0-11729 GCA_944474145.2 Dicrocoelium dendriticum | reverse complement strand
TTGGTCATCGTCTTTTGATATAGTAGTCGTCTAGGCTTGGGAGCGTCACCGACCGACATTCTGCCGTGTTCAAAACACTTAAACCACTCCTAGCACTGCGTGCGACTCTTACAGTCCTTCCAGTATGCATTGCTAAGCAAACGAAATGCCTGTAAAATGTTTGTCAAGTTTGTAGTGAATTTTCACACACAGTCCTTAATCTTCAAGCTCTCTTATTGTGTCTTTGGCACTAATCAGACGAACATCTTGTGTACATGCTCAGTTCAGCGGCTGTAGCCACTGAGATTCAGAGCGAAAAGCGACCAATGGAAATTTATTGTCTAAGCGAACTACCATCTGTGCTCAGTAGCCGCAGCGCGCTCTTCTGCTGGTTGCCGTGCCATTTGCAAAGTACCAATTACTAATGAACACCACTCGTATAGCTTGGTGGGTTACCTAAAATCCGAAATTCCCTCTACTATCTATGTCCTACTTCAACCATGTTTTCGTATTCGCCACTCAAGTCATACTGTTGGATTCATTATATAATAGCTATTTCCCTAAAATAAATTATCGTTCATTGTTTATTGTAACCGTAAATACGTCCCATAAGAAAGTGTTTACATTTCGTAAATATTTGGGGCAAGAGCGAAGGATGCCCTTGGGTACAGGTAGCAAATAAAAAGGACTTGAAGTAAACCCAAGTTTCTCCGCAAGCACACATATCACCCGGAAAACTTTCGAAACATCAACCCAAGATCCCTGTAGAAATCCATGGATTTTTCGGAGAGAGTCGGATTCCCATGATCTACCTAATATATAACAGACCATACTGCTCCACTTGATTTCGTAAGGGACCTGCATCACATCCGCAGCGTGGAGGAACATTGGTTTGTACCATGATATAACGCTTTCCGTAATTCACTCTTTTGTATAGATGGTTGCAGTGTCTTTAAACACACACACACAAGAAGACTTGGGAGTCAAAATTCATCGAGAAAACACGCGTATGGTTACATTGTCCGTAGTAGTTGTCTTCTGTGGAAGCACAGGCAGTAGATACCAACGACGTGGGTATAGCAGCTCGTTAAATTTTCACTTCCGTCCATCCAAAACTGACACACGCAAGTCGTCTAAACTTCGTGCCAAAGCAAGCAAGGTTGTTATGTACTGTATTCTGTTTCTGATGCAGAAACGGTATATTGTATGTTAGAAAATTCAAGCAAATAGTGCACT
This sequence comes from Dicrocoelium dendriticum, assembly GCA_944474145.2. Taxonomy (NCBI): domain Eukaryota; kingdom Metazoa; phylum Platyhelminthes; class Trematoda; order Plagiorchiida; family Dicrocoeliidae; genus Dicrocoelium; species Dicrocoelium dendriticum. Next base: position 10,514 of record CALYDF020008349.1, on the reverse strand, counting down.
AATGAAACAGTGGTGCATTACAGGTAAGAAAGTGATGCTTAACAAGCGTCGTTTGATAAAATACAGATGACATCGTAGGATGATAAAACGCAAAGCTTTTTGATGGACTCTCCATTTTGTTTATATTGAGACGTTCGTAGAAAAGCTAGTTTTTCACATGAGAATATCTACGAATTCACCTGATTGGAATCACACAGGTTGCGTGCTAAAAACTTGCCAACTCATTATAAGATGAAATTCGACTGAAAAAATGTTTCACCAATTAGTTTTAAAATTATTTAAAGGGGAGAGAGAGCATAATTTGTGAGTGCGTTCCACTGCTAACACACTTGGAGGGAAAGGAAGTATCGATGTCATTCCAGGTGGCTATGCTGAATTGTAAGCGTTAACTGATGAACCATTAGGTTAGCTTTGTCGTTCAGCTCTAACGCTTCCATACGACCTTCTCCGTGGGTTAGTGATTACGTTTTTCTGTACTTCTGTTATACTCGACCTGGACGTCCCCACTGCGCAAGGTTACGTGGAACATACCATCCTGATGGGGATCCTTGGAGGAACCCACACCCTGCTGCTCACTAAACCCATAACCGAATTGTAACTAAGCATGTTAACAGCCTTCATCATCCGTCTACAACCTAATATTAAAAATCCTTTGGCATGTACATGATCGGTATCAACGCTTTCGGAAGCCTCCGTTACCTCACGATATCTTACCATACCCTAAGTACTCCAAGCAAAGTTTACTGCTTCCTCCTGCAATTCATTTTTAACACCTAGCTGAAAAGTCAGCAGCCAAATTTTGGCAACACAGTATGGCCGACCATATTGTTGCCTTTACATCTTCTCTCAGTGAGTTTGCTAGCGGTGAAATGTCATTCACTGGTATACAACCTCGGTCCCCAATGCACTAGAGAGTAAAATTCAGGCTCTGTGTTTACGGCCTTTGTTTGAATGCACTTACGATCATTTCCTTGCTTAACCACACTCTGATTGATCACGCTCATAAAATCTTACCGCAACCTCCCAACTATATTTGGTCACCACAGGTTGGAAGCTGTTTCAACAATTTGACCAATACTCTACGTGCAACTCAATACCGGGAACGGTCCCATTGCCATTTCGCACTACTTACGACGAGGTCGGTATCTTTTGGCACTTTGTTAACCCAAATTCCGATCTTCGCTTGCATGCTTGCCGCATGCGACCAACGCGTTCTTATTGTTCACACAGTCACAGCGCGGTACGCCATAGCATATTTTTTAACTTTGTACTTGTTATTGTTTCCAGCGGCATACATACAGCGTACATAGAAGGCTCGTTGTGGCTAACTGATTAACATGACTCACAGCGGTGTATCCATCTATTGTGCCAAGACTAATCCTGCAGCGAACGCATTTATCATCTACGTCGTGCAGTTGTTCCCTCTGCTCATCCATCGTTACGACACACGTCGGACGATGTCCTAGCATACAACAATCGGTGTGGCAACTTATGTGAACTTGGTCATTTTTGTCTGTCCATCGTCAGAACCCCAATACAGATGATACAGGCACGCTGGCCTGGTATTCTGCCATTACTGTAGCCCGTCATACCCCTGTGACCGGATATGCGAACGTTTGACAGAATAACATCTACCATTCGACAGCTGGCAATTTAGTGCGCTGCTGTGTCACCATAAGGGCCAGCACTTTGTTCAACGAGCAGCTGTGAAGTACTGAGCAATTGTTTTTAAACATCCGGTACTGATGGTCACCTAATGTTAACATTACCTAGGAGCGTAAAACAAGACACAACAAACGCATGGTGTGTAGTGGTATGTGGTTGAGCAGTTATGCAATGAATGACGGTTGCACTTTGAATTTATGATTTAGGGAAATAGTTTTGCTGCAGTATGCCGTTAAGGTTATTTGGGAAAATGGAAATGAATGCCAACTCTATTTTTTCAATATTTCGTTGCACGTACACTTTACCAAAGCGTTGCGTTCCGTGAAACTGTAAAACGTTAAGTAAAATTAATAAAATAAGAAAGGTGATTTGGACAAAAATGAGTGGTTGTTTAATTAAATTATTAAAAGAAAGGGTAACTAAGATTTATTGTCTGGTCTATAGAGTGGTATCAGTAATCTAAAAAGAATCACTTGAGCGACTTAGAGCCATTTCCTCTTGGATGATTTTTTCTGAACGCCTCGGAAGTGATTCAGGTTTATGAAACTAAGCGTTAAGTAGGAAGCTTGGTTTATGAAAGAAGTAATTCATTAGGAAATACAGTCAGGGTTGGCTAGCTAGCAATACTGGCAACTAGGATCGCAGGAAACCTATAAACTATTCATATTAGTATTCTGTGGTTATTATAGGACCCAACATCGACATGAAGTCAACCATATTCAGCTATTCGCTTATCAACCGTTTTTAATTAATAGAAAGCACCGCTTTTTCTGGATACTGCAGATATCCTATTCCTCGGTAGTGCATGCCCAATTGTAGAGATAATTGAGCGAAATTTAGACCACGTCTTTCGATTACAAATATCCGATAACTCTTTTTATCTCGTATTATCTAGCAGACTGAATTGGTGCATGAGCCTGGTAATACATTGTAAACTGAGAATCGGACAGTATAGCAAAACCGGATTGAGCTTTATTCAGTGCAGTACATATTGGTCACCGTAGCCTATAATTGCAGGTGAATCTACGAACCAGGGTGTATAATATAATGAAATATGTTTCAGTTTAAGGATAATTTTTACGGTATTCATCCAGGTTGTCCTCAAGCTACATAGCACAACCTAGTTTGGAAAAGCACTAGCCACGTTACTCTGTATTTGGGTTCGTCATCGATGTGCATTCCCTCCTTCCATTACTGGAAATCCAACTCATGACCGGTAGAAGCAGATGCCAACTAGCAAGCAGCTTAAGCCTCTGAGTCATGGGGAACGTTGGCTGAGCTACATATTTTGCAAGCTAACTGGGATATTACACAACCTATGTCACTGTCACTGACAGTTGCTTGTCTGTGAGTTGGTGGCCTCCTCTCGCTAGACACTGTATTTAGAGCATTTAAAGCTGGAATAGCTTATTTCTTATATATTACTGTTGGCTGCTTGGTATCTGCCTCAATCGGCCATGGGTTCGATCCTCTGTAGGGGACGAAGTGAATGCGCACCATTGACGAGCCCAAATCGGGCAAAACGCGTCTGGTGCTTTTCCAGACTAGGCTATGCTATGTAGCTTGTGGACAACTGTGATGAATACCTAAAACAATTACAACTAATTTCCCACTAATTACGAGTAATTCAAGCATAGTTACACTACTGGATTTGCCGCCTAAAACTGGACAGCATTCAAACAGTTATCTTATGTAAGATTTGAAATTGTCTGATTGAATTCCTTTGGAAGAAAGATTCCACAAATGCTAATAATCCTCTTTCAGGAATCAGCCTTCAAAGACGTGACCTCTTCCAGGCGATTTATCGAAACAACTTACATCAGCGGTAGATGATGATAATTTTTATAAAACCAAGCTATCTCCTTGTGTTCTTTATAACATTCTTTCCATAATCCTGGAGACAATATAAATATAGCCAAACGGATGGTAGTATTTCACGTTCTAAATTGGGACTTCTATATGACTGCGATGTTACAGTTTGTTTTATTGAGGTGTGCAAATTCCGTTTCCCTTTTAGCGAGCGAAATACCGAGAAGGAAACTGTAGATGTCAGCTCTACTACGTTTGAGTAGGACTGGTGGAATTCTGTCGGGACCAAGGAGCAAGATGGTTTAATACTCTTTAGAAAATTTTCTAGGATATAATGCTCACCGCTGTCTTATATTACGAGCCGCAGACTGACATCATTGCCTCATTATTTGCGTAAGTGCAGTCACAACATCGCATAAGGTTAAGCATTTCAATGGAACAATCAGTTTTGATTGATCCACATGAGTTGGCAAGTTGTGGGAAATGTCACTTACCCACCTTGGATGCCATCTAGCCAGAATCTTGGAGGCACAATCTGCAATGTTGCTTAGCTTGCAAATAAATTCTTGTAACATAAGTTAAATTTGTTTGTGCCCAAGCGCTTTTGTTGCCTCTATTTCCGCAAACAACGTTATTATAGTGCTTTCCTAGTTTCCACTAACGTTTTTGCTACTTTGTGTAGTATGGCTGCAACGTTTTGTAATATACATGAACACAAGGAACACATTTCCAAAATTTAGCTGTGTAATATGTCTACTTTTACAATGCATTGAGGTACTCAATCGCAGGGAACCTTGCGTGTTAACAACGGATGGTGAGATAAGCAAAATTTACCACTGTTTAAGAATATAATGAAATCTGCGAATACTGTCCAATCGACGGCGAAAAACATAGGATAAAATTTTACTAATTTGATCGGTGAAATTTAATATAACGATTTACTTTCCTCGCATTGCAGCTGTTCTAAAGAATTCGGTTTTTCACACTGGAAGTCACATATGAGCAGCCCATCATGGAAAAATATTATGTTTGTTAATTTGGTGGGTTCTTTAAATTACAGCACCCATCCTAGTAGATCAGTAGTGATTACAAATACATAATACTCATAATAAACAATGCCAGTAGACCACTCTATTAAGGGCATGTTGAAGACGCTAGTGTCCAAGATATTATGCAATGGGGTTGCCAGAGAAGAGAATATTTATCGAGCAGACAACTGATTAGATTAGCAGGGGCTTCTAAGAGCATGCAAACGCAGCCTGTTAATAGATTTATTTGAGAAGCTTTTATCGTAACTATTAAGATATATGATAAAAGGTTAAGAAATGGATAAGACAGAGATAGAACGTAATGTTTTTCTAATATAAAATACAACCTCCTCCTTTCCTGGAGGAGCAGTGGCGAGATATTTTATATGCTCGTACACGAACGGGTGTGTCCACATGGCCACAGTACACCAGTTTTTGTTTACGAGAAATACATCAGGTAAGGTTAAAGGGATTTTGTTACGGTTGACGCCATTTTAGTTAATAAATATAGGGAATTAGAAGGATTAGGTAAATAAACATGGTTTCGTTTGAAGTATTACGGCGAATATATACGGTGGTCTTTACTGAGATAATATGATCAAATAAGGACTCAGAAATGAAAGGCAAGGAGTGTCGATAAACCTAAGTACGAAGTTCAGTAGAGGTGTAAGCATACAATGTCACAGAATCCCAACAGTGACAAGATGTGGAAGTGCACGCTAGTTAATATTATGCGGCAATAGATGCAGATAGAGACCTTGTGTGCAAGCAAATATTATGATTTTGAATTTACGACCATATTTCTAAAATTTGCCTGCAAATTCTGTCTACAAATTCTGGTTTCTCGAGTGCTTTGTTTTAGGCAATATTTCATTTTGCCAAAAGAAGACAAAGCGGCCATTGAAGCAAGGACAGACATATAGGCGGTATTATATTCTCTATTTTAATTAATATGGAACAGCTTATTATTTGGTCATGAAGTCCTTTATGTTGTGCATCGCCGTTTTGTGATAAGGATTTCATAGAATTCATGCTGCACAACTTAAATTTACAGAGAAACTATGCGCTAACGGAGTAGGGAATTGACGTGAATACAACGGAACTGGCCCTCGGATACAAAATGTACAGTAAATCATTTTTGTCGCAGTGCTTATTAAAGCACTAGTCGGCAGCCTTCTCATATATGCCAATGCTTTGGAGCAACGAACCAAGTCATAGTGGATTAAAGAGCTATGGAATCTAACAAACTAACGAATGGTATGAGATACTTTACCGTATTGGTGCTTGTTGCGGCACAATTCTTGTTAGTTTTAGACTGCCGGAGGTTACACAAAATTGCAAATAGTCATTGGTTAAAGCTACTCACTTACATGTAAATTTATAGAATAAAAGTGAAAGAAAGTTTCCGGCAGTTCTTCTTCACTAATGCGAAATAGAATTGGACAATATTCTTGCGCCCAATGTTTCCTTAGTCTCAGATGTGTATAGTGTTGGCCATCAGTGTTGCATTATCTGGTTACTGCAGACACAAATGCATCATGAAGGCGATCTCATTTTGTAACGTTTAATGCACACTTGTAATATTTGGGAAGGCAAGGCATAAGGGTCCGGTCTTAGGATAAATACTTGATGCAAATTTGTCCATAACCGGGAACGTAGACCCCTAATTTCCAAAAATCTTGCATTTAATGCAACTCTAGCTAATATTGTGAATTAATTTTAGCAGTGACATATCAAAGTAGGGAACTGTATTATCTTTGTCAGTGTAAGCGGAAAGAAATAAGAGGTAATCAAGAAAGTGGGAGAAAAGTTGCTCTATTCTAACTCCATATATTGTTGAAGCTCAAGTTGACGAATGGTAATTAAAGTTTAGACACAGATCAATTCGTTTCAAGCCATTAAGACATCTACTGAGAGCACATTTTGCGGTTTTAGAATAAAGATTGATATAGGAAAGCTTTTATCTGTATAGCAACAGTTAAAATATTGCCTTAGCTGCCGATGGACGCCGTTATCAATAATATATTATGATCGCATTATAGTTTAGATCGTGTGATCGATGCAGTCCGTGACGCTCAAAAAACGCGACGCTCATTCTAGAAAAAGGAAAATGACAAAAATTTGGCATTTCTTACCCATCATTAATGCATAAATTAAAATAGCGTTTAGTTAGAAGAAACGTTAGAGGTTACAAGCATGCGGGGAAAATAGCCTGCAGGTTGCCACTTTTCTGCAAACCGCAAAAGACAGCATGACGATTATTGTCCAGTAAACTTAATTATGTATTCATTACAATCATTGTTGTAGGTAAAACGGTTATTTGTTACTAAAATCCGCATTAAGAAAAATGGCAAACAAATATGAATTGACAGTAATGAAATTTAGTCAAAGGACTATTTAGATGAAGGTAGCATTCAAGGCACCATGATAAACAACCTAAAGCATCTCACTGGTTTTGTTACCTGCTTGGATAAGGCCCTGAAAATCTGTTGTTGTTTTATGAATGCCGAAGTGCTCGAAGTTTAATTCGTTAGGGTGCACAAGGCAAGGCTTAACTAAGTAATACTAAATGGGAAAACAGAAATTTGCAAGGCAGAAACAACTAAAACATAACAATAGTACGATTAGAGCATCAGTTAAGATTGCCTAATTTCGACAGATGGATTACACAAAAAACATGGCATTTTTGCCGTGCGTGTATGGCAATGCCATTAGAAAGGTTTCTTCAACTAGTACTATTTGTGCATAAGATTAAATGCGTGTAGAAAGCGAACACTCTTTTTGACCGAGTGCACATTGAGTAGCAGACCATGCCCTGGTTGCAGAAGCAATTTCCGGATTAGGACTGCACCAAATCCTGATGAATTTGCCTTCTGTAGACAACCAGTAAGATGTCAGAGAATTCCATTTTGGGATAACAGTACAACTCGGTTAGGGATCTGTGAGCAGGGAATAAAGTTATATGAGGGACCAATAAATTCATCTAGGACATCCATTTTGCGGTATTGCTCTGAAACATCTTGCTGTTACCATAGAATTCAAATTGAATACGAAGGCTTAAACAATCTACTAGCATGTGATCGACTAAGCTCGTTAGTAGTTTTGCATGCCTTGTCAGGCTGGAAATTTTGCACTAACAAGTAACACTTATCCTATTAAATAAGCGTCAGTATTTCGGTTATCTACTTGCTTGTCATCAACGTTTCATGGTAAATAAATATTTCTGCAAGAAAAAACAAAAACACACTTTTGTTACTTATAGTTTACCTGTCAATTAGCTCTCCATTAATGATCATAATTGTAAGGTAACCACTAAGAATCATTTTCTAAACAACATACTGTAGTTAGGTAGTTTTCGGTCAAAGGAAATCCGCGCTGTGTCGACGTTGATTTATCAAACAATGCTAAAGGTGGGAGCAATATTTAAGGTAATCAAAAATCAATTTACGTAAATCTAGGTTACTTGGGTAAAAATATTCCCAATGTTACCTCAAAAGGAATATATATTCTTCAACCTTCCTAATTTGTTAGTTAATAACTCGATAGAGCTGTGATAGATTCGCTTCACATGGTGACGAGTCAGAATGAGGTGTTTGGTGACAGACGAGGAAGGGTTCTGGTTCATTCTTTGGTTTGCTCCGTCTTGGTTAGACAGCACTTGCCATAGTCACAATGGGAAGTGTTCCGCCACCCTTTGAGCCAGCCGGCGATCAGTCTTGCCTATGTAAGTGTCACCGCAACTGCAATTGAAATGGTTGATGATGTTAGAGGCCGAACTGATTAGCGAGCTGCTCGGACGGCTGTGGAGAGGAATCCTTCGTGTAGTGTGAATTAGTCGTAGTTGGGCGGCAGAGTAGGTGCGCATTAGAGCGGACCTCAGCTAATGACCAACTTCATTTGCCAAGTGATCCACGTTGAAGGGGAACAACAAATGTACATCTATCTTCTTCGCAGTTTGTACGGGCAGCTTTTCCTTGGGGATGTGCCATGGGTCTGAATGAACTTCTCCGGATGCCCATTGGCTAGCAAAGTCCGGTATAAAACTCTTCTTCAACCTTGCGCAATTCCGGACTGCAAATCCGCTTGGCCCTGTAGAAGAGCGTTTTACAATGCCGCGCTTGTATGCAACTGGGGCGAAGCTGGAAAAATGTAGGTATTGTCCCCCCAGGTCGCTTTTCTGTACACCGTGCGCTGCAAAGTGACATCGGTCCTTCTCTTGACGGGCACGTCAAGAAACGGCAGTCTGTCCTCTTGTTCCTCCTTCTGTGATACAGCAATGTTCGGGGGAATTGAGTTCGGGAATGCAGAAAGACGATCGAAATATGCACCATTTGTGCAGACGAGAATATCATTTACATAACGCTTTTAAATCTTGGCGTCGCCTATGCAGGTAGCAGCTTTCCTTTCAATCATACCCAGGAAGATTTCTGCCAGAATTGGTCCCGAAGTACTGTCCATAGCGACGCCGTCCATTTGTTTTATGCCGTCTCTTCAAACTGGAATCGCACATTCTCAGTGCACACCAATATCAAGTCTCGCCCTGCCCTGTATAAGGGATGTTTACAAAGCCGCGCTTGTATGCAGCTGGCGCAAAGCTAGAAAATGTAACTATTTTTCCCCCAGGTCGCTTTTCTGTACACCCTGTGCTGTATTGTGACATCGGTCCTTCTCTTGATGAGCACAACAAGAAATTTCTTCCTCTTACTGCGTTATTGAATTGGCTGAAGGGGACTCAGAGTTTCAATTTTCTGAAAAGAAGCCGACCCGCTGGCGTTGTGAGGTCATTAGCTCGATTGTTATCGCTGCGCTGCAAGATCACGGTGAAACGCGCACGGGTCAAATTTTATTAAGAATGTATCCATTGAGGTCGATTTCCATCTCGATTTGCTAAAACTCTGTCGAAAAGTAAGCTGCCTGCTAACAGTGTGAATCTAACCAGGGTTGACTCCGCACATATCGATGATTGCATTGAACGAGAACATAAGTTCCTGGATACACAAATCGATTCGCAGTTGTTTTTAATGACGTCACGTGTTTGCCGTTTCAAGTTTGAGGCATTTTTTGCCGATACTCTCCAGCGTACTAGTACCAAGACACTGCGCAGCCCTCAAGTTATCTCTGTGAGAGCAACCAACATTCCTTTCGCTACCGAGGGCCAGAAGCATGTGTACAATCTGTCAACAACGCAGTTCAAGCGAGAATATTTGGAATTCTTCCGCTAGAATTAAAAAACCGAATAGCGCCGAAGTTGGAGAGGCTCCATACACAGCATAATTTTGATTATCTGTACGATCAAGTCAGTGAGCTATCGCCGAAATCAACGGATGACGCAGGATGGTTTCGGGCAAAATTAATGGATATATCACACCGGTTCCTGAGCGCGCCTATTAGTCAGAGGTGTTGCTTGAAGTCGGAACATTATGTTGCAACTAAGGAACTGCGGAAAATGAAGGACGTACTTTCTCTGCAACCGGATGAAGGCGCGGGTGTGGTAATAATGAACAAAACTGATTACACTGCAAAAATGGAGTCGATTCTCGGAGATGGACTCTAGTTTCATATTGACAAGACGCTGGACAAAAATGTATGGGTAGAGAAACAAATTATAAGACTTCTGCAAATTCTTTTGCTTCATGGTTATAACTCCGACTCACAGTATCTGCAGCTAAAACCCACAGGGACGGAAACACCAAGAATGGGGTGCGCCGAAGCTGCAGAAAGCGGGGATTCCACAACGTCCAATAATGTGTGAATAACTCACCCTAACAAAAAGTAGCCCGGTGGTTGGCAAAGCTCTTAGATCCCGTGCATAAGCTCCTGAGCACGCATTGTTTGAAAGCCTCCATTGAATTGCTGAATATGCTGGAACAAACAACACTAGACGCAGAGCTCAAGAGTTCCATAGACGTGGAATCGCTGTTCACGAATGTGCCCATTCGTCAAAAGGTCGAATACCTATGCCAATATCTTTTGAGTCGTAACATCTCTGTAGGCCTTCCACTAGAGATCCTG
>CALYDF020008348.1:0-11737 GCA_944474145.2 Dicrocoelium dendriticum | reverse complement strand
CCATTGCGCCTATCCGGTGACGATGCAGCTTCGAGCACCGTCCAAACTGCAGTTGGTTTTGCCCTGAGTCCCAGGGCTGGAGCTGCTCTGGTTGATTGGATTCCTATCAGTAGCCGGATGTGTGCGGTCTCATTGGCTGGCTCCATCAAAACTTCGAAGTCGCGCGGGACTAATAGGTGCCCATTCGTCATCGCTGCCCACGCGCCCACAAACTGTAGCGATGGTTCCGTGAAGAACGACGTCTACCGCCAACTGACCCAGCTCCTTCGCCACAGAAGAAGCACGGACACTGTTGTGCTGGCGCGGGATATGAACGCACATGTTGGAAAGTTGTGCACTGATGAAATGCATCTGGGAGGTCAGCACGCTTTAGGCTGCCGTAATGATAACGGTGAGCGGTTGCTTCATTTGTGTGAAGATGCCCGCTTATTTCTTGCGAGCACTAACTTCCGACACATCACCCGCCGGATGGTGACTTGGCGCCCACCAGCCTCGAACCAGCCTTGGACGCAGATCGAGCACATTGCTATCAGTCACGGATGGAGAGACTGCGTCAAGAACTGTCGGTCGATTTGGAACACATGTGTTGACACCGATCATGCATTTGTATGTGCTGACATGTGGGTGCGTTTTGGCGGACTCCCACGACGACGCTGTGAGCGCATTGACATCAACCATCTGAGAAAGCCAGCTGTACTAAATGCGTATCGAAGTACGCTGATATGCGAGTTGAGGAAGCGCTCACTGGAGGCAATTGATGGTCACTGGTCACAGGTTCGCCAGACCTTACTAGCAGCAGGCAAATCCTCATGTGGTATGTCTAATAGCCAACATGGATATTGGGTCTCTTCGCCGTCTCTGGAAAGTATCGACTCTCGCCTGCATATCCCGGCTGGAAGCGAACACAATGAAACTAGCGAAGAGCTCCGGGCAAGACTCCGTGCTAGTCTGAAGAGAGACGGCGAACCTTGGTGGACTCACCGTGCGTCAGAGATGAAAGTTGTCGCTGCCCTTGGCAACCATAGTAAGTCATTCCGGAAACGGGCCGCAGGAGACCTGGTGTTAATGAAACTCTACGTGAAGTGTGTGGACAGCCTATCCACAATTTGTCAACACGTTTGGAACGTTGGGCTGAGCATTTTGAAAAGCAGTTTAATCAGCTAGAATTGTTCTATTCTTCGCCGGCCAGTGATCGTCCTACTCCGTGGGCTGTCCCTTTGGATGCACTCTCTCGCTCAGAAGTCGAACTTGAGGTCGGACTATTAAAGTTGAACAAAGCCGCGCGACCAGATGATCTTCCTCCAACCCTCTTCAAATTCGGAGGCTCTACGCTTGTTGATGCTTTACATAAATTACTATTGAAAATGTGGAAGCTGGAAACTGTCCCAACCAAATGGAGCCGTTCCATTATTGTTTCCACCTTTAAAGGATGCATGCGTTCGGCATGCTGCAAACAGAGGAATCAGTCTGATCGTCATCGCCTCCAAATTACTCGCCTTCATAATTCTGCACAGACTGAGTGGCACTCGGGGAAGCCAGATTTGTGAGGAGCATGCCGGGTTTCTTCGGCGTGGCGGCTGCATCATCCACACCTTCACCTTGCGTCATTTGTTGGAGTACCGTCACACATATTGGCGGCCCACCGTAGTCGTGTTCCTCGACATCAAAGTTGCCTTTGATTCGCTTGATCGATGTGCCCATTGGAATGGTCTACTCAGGAAACGTATGCCCGAGAAATATGTAAACATTCTCCAAGCATTACACGCGCGTAGCACGGGCAGAGTGAGGGCTTACGGCAAGCTGTTGCCACCCTACAATATTTTCAGCGATGTGAGACAAGGATGCCTGCTGTCACCCTTCCTTTTCAACTTCACTTTTGACGAAGTCATGAAGATTGCATTTACAGGACATGACTTGGAAGGTATGGAGCTACTCCCAGGAGAACGACTTCTTGACATGGAGTACGCGGACGACATTGCGTTCATCTGTGACACCTCCCAGACGTGCCAAGCCGCGCTGGACAGATTAGCACTTGCTGTCAGCCGTTCGGGCTTTGCTTTGCAGCATCGGAATGAAAAGCGTTTCTCCAAGATTGGCACGGATCGCATCCTGCGCTGACCCTTGGTGGGGATCAGCTAGAAGTCGTTCGGAAATTCAATTACCTGGGAAGTTTTATCATTGCCCTTGGGATCGAAGAAGAGATCACGAACCGTATATCAAAAGCTCGAAGTGATTTGCAAAACGTCGCCACCTATGGCGGTGACGCGACATTCGCCCTTAAGGGTAGAGTGTACAATGCAGCTGTAGGTCCGACCTTACTGTACGGTTGCGAAACCTGGCCCTTAAGATCGGCGGACATGAAGAGGCTAGTTACGTTCGACCATCGGTGTCTTCGCAGTTTGGCTCACATCTGGTGGGAACACCGCGTGAGCAACGAGCGTGTTCGACGCCTTCTTTACGGCACAGGAAAATGAATTGAACCGCTCAGCACCGTCATTTCACGCACCAGGCTCCGATGGCTAGGCCACGTATTACGTATTCCAGCCCACCGACTTCCACGACGTGCGTTGTTTTCACCCCGGGTATGTGGAGGGAAGTAGAGGAGGGTTGGCCAAGCGATGACTTCGTCTAGAGGAATGAAGGCCTTCACTTCTGAACTGGCCTCGGTTGGAGCGTCACGGCTCCCTGGTGGGGGTCCAAAAGACGGTGAACACGTTTGGCTGGATACAATTGCTGACATGCCAAGGAGCCGATCTCAGTGGCGTACCTGCTAGGAGTTTCTTTATCCCTCCCCTCCCTTTTAGCGTCCCACTGCACCTACGATCTCATTTCGTAGCGTAAAACATAACTTTTCTTTGTGCCTAGTAGCTGGCTGGTAGCTTACTGGAACGATACCTATCCGTCGTTTGGTAGCTCAGCTGGCATGCAACTGTTCTATTTATCTTCCTTTTTCCTTTTGTATTGCGGCACAGTAGCTGAGGTGTTTCTCACCTCTACCTGTGGTGTATATTGATATAATGATAAAGAATTGTGGGTTGAAACCTGGGGGGGGATAAAAGTGAAGCTGGAGCGGGACGGTAAGAGTGGGAAAACGTCAGAGGGGGAATAAGAAGATGGGTAGGTTTGAGCAGTAGCATCCAAACTCTATCCACCCTGCTCGATGCAGCGGATAGGGCACGGTTGATTATCCTCTGCGGTAACCAGAGTTTCAGGAAACTGTTTGAAGAGCTATCCATTGTATTGCGTGGGTGTGTTGCTGTCAGGTTGCCCAGGAGGGAAGCCTGGTAGTGTTTATAAATTCTTCACATTTTCCGTTGTAACTTCCTATTCTATCTTCCGGCATCTTTTGTATATTTGTTTTAACTCACACAACAAGATATATTCACATGGAAGTTCGTTCGTCTTCCTGTTTGGGTGACGTTGTGCAGCCTTCGAGTGCTCTATGTGCGCTTCGCATCAGTCGTTGGATCTCTTTTCACGAGCAGGGTTCGATTCCTCAGTTCGTGTCATCGGACATGTTTGCAGGATTTTACCTATTGTAACCTGACGGTGAGCAATTGTGCTAGGTCCAAGCCGCAGAGAAACTTCAGCAGTTATAGCTCTCTCTGTCAGACACTATAAATTTCTAAGCTGTCTCTATTCGGGAATTGGTATCGAGGTCCTTAAGAAAATGTTCAGTCAATCAAAGACTTCTCAGCCGCAATTTCACTTAGGCACCTACTTCAATATTTTAGTCTTGTCAACTACTACCGACGCTTTATTCTCTGCTGCGCACAAATCAATTATTCTCTGACTGACCTCCTCAAAAGAAACGAACGCAAAGTTGCTTTTCCTGACACACCACACGACTTTCGCCCAGTGCAAGGATGCTATCTTCAACACAGATCTCCTCGTTCACTCCGAACCGTCCGCTCCAGTTCTCTGACAACTGAAGCTTCGGAGGTTGCCTTTGAAGCCATTCTCCAAAAACACGTTGAGGGGCATTAGTCACCACTCGGTTTCTTCCCCAAACGCATGCAACCAGCGGAATCTCACCACAGCACGTTTATGAGAGATTTGCTTGTCATCTACTTAGCTATTCATCACTTCCGTCTCACCTTGTAGGGTCGGGCTTTCACGGTTAACACTGATCATAAGCCTCTCATTTTTCTCTTTACCACTTCATCCATTAAATATTGCTCACGCGAAACCAGACACCTAGACGTTTTCACTCATTTTGCTGATGACGTACATCATGTCTCAGGTGTCGCCAACCTCGTCGCTGATGCTCTCTCTCTCTCTTCAAACTCACACTTCAATCCTTATCTACGGTCGGGAGCCGCCAAACTACACTTATCGAGGCACTTCACCTTGGGCGGTGAATAACTCAGTTATGTCAGACGTAAGGATGTTGCCATACTCGTCTCTCTCTTCTTTTGTAGCGAACATGGAACATTTACGCTCACATTATTTTTTGAAATTGGATTTTAGTCCTGTTTGTATCTTCGCAGCGTCGATTTCTTTTACTGACGGCACGTCCGGTTCATTTTCCATATTTTGTGAGTCGTGCGGTTTATCGCTTCATGCTTCGCTAATAAAGTTTCAGTTTGTTATGGCTCATACAGTACACATTAGGTTCGGCAAGGTTTCACTTCTGCATACCCGGTATCCGTGGCTAGTCTTTCTAATAATTATCGCCACCAGTAACTTAGTGCACTTTTAAACTTGATGATCCCGGTTGCAAACTCCATCGCACCAACCTTGTATCCCGCATCCCGGGGAGATCAAACTTTGCCATTTTAGTCTGCTTTTCCATTTTTCACGGTTTAGCTTCCAGTTAGGTTGTCTGCTCTAGACGTTAAACCTCCTGATTTTGCTTTAGAAACTGTTATCTTTACTGTCACACCGTTAACTAGCAGCGGTCCAGATTTGGTTTGTATTATTATCGTCTGAGTTCACTCACTATAGGGTCATAGTTGATTTAACAAATTGTTGCCACCTATTGCTTGCCTGCACAGCAGCGTAAACCCGCAACTCAGGAAGCTTTTAGTCCACCTTGTCTCAAGGCAGAATTACGACACCCTTAATCAGGCCGTGATCAGCAGAAACACGTCACCCGAGCGAACCGGCATTCCACAGCTATTCCAAGGTCTGCAATTGGGTGACAACAAACCTTCAGCGCACCTGAGCGAGATGCGGCACATGCTCGATACATTGTCCGTGGACGAGTCACTATTACGCGAACTGTGGTTACAGCGCTTACCCGACACAGCCGAACGTATACTTGCCGCGATTCAACTTAAATCGCCAGCTGACGGCAGTCTAATAGCTGACGCGTTAGTTGCTCGTTTAAATCCTCGGCATAATGCTTTCACTTCCACTTTGCACCAGTTACTTTGTACTCATAATAGCGTTCCTGGTCCTTGGTGTTCACATCCCACGAATTCTGCCCATACTTCCCACGAATGTATGAATATTTTAGTGGAATTTGCTGCTTTGCGCCCTGACCATAACAGCAGGCCTAACCGTAACAGATTTCGCTCACGTAGCATATCGCCTAGCCGAAATGCCTATGCAGTCGGTACCCAGTACTCCTGGTACCACCGCCGATTTAGTGCACAAGCCAAACATGACACCACACCCTGCATGTACAATGCAACTCAACAGGGAAACTCTTGGACCATGACGTAAAGGCGAGTAGCGACAATGGTCCACCGGACAGCCACCGCATACTATATGTTAAGGACTGCAAATCTAGAACCGCGTTCCTGGTCGATACAGGGGCTGAAGTTAGCGTGGTTCCTCCCGCACCTGGGAATGCCACTCAGTCGGCCACTGTCAATCTTCATGTTAACAACGGCACTCTAATTCCTACTTACGGTTGGCCTTTTTAACCCACAACTTAGGTCTCCGTGGAACATTTCGCTGGGTGTTAAGTAATGCCGCCGTCCAATTCCCTTTCATCGGCATAGATTTCCACAAACATTTGGACATCTGGATGGATGTTAAACAACAGAAGATGTTCGACCCCACAACGATGTTCAGCTTCATTAGGATCAACACCGACACTTCAGCTATCACCATTGTCTATGCTCGCCTACAGACTTCGTGCGACTACGCTTAACTATTCTCTCAGAACCTTAACTTGTTCATCCAAAGAACATCTCAGGTCACACACATAAAAACCCTACCAACTGCCCAGCAGTCTAAACAAACCCGCAGCGACTTTTGCCTGAGAAACTGAAGCTAGCTAAACTTGCAGTGGAGCGCATGCTAGAACATGGAATAATCTGCCCTTCGGATAACTCTTTATATTAGCCACTCCAGATGGTCCCAAAGTAATCTTGAGACGGGTGCCCGGGCGGTGACCACCGGGCCCTAACCAAACTTGCGGTCCCCGACGGATACCCATCTCACATATTCAGGACCTCATTTTATGTTTCACAGATTAGACTGTATTCAGCACGGTTGACCTTGTTCGAGCCCGTCAGCAAAAATGCGTTGAGGTAAAAGACATACCTGCTACATACGTGTAATACCCCAGACAGCCGTCATCACACCCTTCGGCTGGTTCGAGTTTTGAGAATGCCTTTTACTTGTGCAACAACGCACAAACATTTCAGCGCTACATCCGTGATGTCACGCGTGGCCTAGACTTCGCTTATCCCTACCTCGACAATATTTGATTAACCATTTCGTCCGACGAAGCGCACCTAGCTAAAGTTCAGTCTCTCTTCCGGCGGTTGACCGTATACGGCGTCACTGTCAATCCGACTAAATGTGGATTTGGCAAGTCCGAATTAGAATTCATAATCTACCTCCATTCAGCATTTAGTATCGAGGTCCTTAAGAAAATGTTCAGTCAATCAAAGACTTCTCAGCCGCAATTTCACTTAGGCACCTACTTCAATATTTTAGTCTTGTCAAATACTACCGACGCTTTATTCTCTGCTGCGCACAAATCAATTATTCACTGACTGACCTCCTCAAAAGAAACGAACGCAAAGTTGCTTTTCCTGACACACCACACGACTTTCTCCCAGTGCAAGGATGCTATCTTCAACACAGACCTCCTCGTTCACTCCGAACCGTCCGCTCCAGTTCTCTGACAACTGAAGCTTCGGAGGTTGCCTTTGAAGCCATTCTCCAAAAACACGTTGAGGGGCATTAGTCACCACTCGGTTTCTTCCCCAAACGCATGCAACCAGCGGAATCTCACCACAGCACGTTTATGAGAGATTTGCTTGTCATCTACTTAGCTATTCATCACTTCCGTCTCACCTTGTAGGGTCGAGCTTTCACGGTTAATACTGATCACAAGCCTCTCATTTTTCTCTTTACCACTTCATCCATTAAATATTGCTCCATCGCAATGAGGCTGGACCTTACCGTGGTGCGTTGGTTTGGGTGCCTCAGTGATCCATTGAGCTATACTGGGTGGTGTTTTTGCACCTTCAGTGCCCCTCATACCAGATTGGTCAATGGTTAGAGGCCAGACAAACTCAGTCTCCTGGTCCTCCAGGTTGGGGGTTGGAATGAGGGTGGCTCCTTATTCCTTAAAACGGACTCCTTGTAGTCCAGTTCCAAACCCGCTGCCTTGCGGACAGGATTTTAAGCCAAAGGCTTTGGTTGAGAACCGTACTCGTTTTCCTGTCTAGGCCTAGGCAACCTGACAGTATCCTGCCCACGCAATACAATGAATCTTTCCCCAAACCAATTGCTGATGCTCTGGCCACCGCAGAGAATAATCAACTGTGCCCTATCTGTTGCATCGAGCAGGGTGGATAGGGGTTTGGATGCTACTGCTCAAGCCTTCCCATCTTCTTATTCCCCTTCTTGCGCTTTTTCACCGTTATCGTCCCGTTCCAGCTTCACTTTTATCCCCCCTGTTTTTAACCCCCCTAATTCTCGGCCCTCCCCCACCTTGCTTCAATAGTCGCTTGTCTTTTAGTTTCAACTCACAGGCGAACGCAGAGCTTCATTCCTGCACTGTCAACAGGCCCATGTCCAAGCAAGCGGCGCATTCCAGTTCATCGGCTTCCATTTGGAGCTCTCGATCCTCCTTCAGACTGGCATGCCTCAATGTTCGCACTTTGCTTCAGATCGGTCAACAAGCAGCACTTGCCCCAACATTGGAGACCCTCTCGATCGATATCTGCTGCTTATCGGAGATCCGCCTGCAAGACTCGAGCTCTGTACTCACTCTCAGGTGACACTAGTCAGGTGACACTAGCAGCACTTTCTCATTGCGCCTATCCGGTGACGATGCAGCTTCGAGCACCGGCCAAGCCGGTGTTGGTATTGCCCTGAGTCCCCGGGCTGAAGCTGCTCTGGTTGATTGGATTCCAATCAGTAGCCGGATGTGTGCGGTCCGGTTGGCTGGCTTGTTCAAAACTTCGAAGTCGCGTGGGACTAACAAGTGTCTATTCATTATCGCTGCCTATGCACCTACAAACTGTAGCGATGACTCGGTAAAAGACGACTTCTATCGCCAACTGAACGAACTGCTTCGCCACAGAAGAAGCTCGGACACTGTAGTGCTGGCTGGGGATCTGAACGCTCAAGTTGGAAAATTATCCACAGATGAGCTGCATCTGGACGGCCAACATGGTATAGGCTCCCGTAATGATAACGGTGAGCGGTTACTTCATTTGTGTGAGGATGCTCGCTTATTTCTTGCGAGCACTAATTTCCGACGCAGCACCCGCCGGGGGGTGACTTGGCGCCCACCAGCCTCGAACCAGCTATGGACGCAAATCGAACACATTGCTTTCAGTTACCGCTGGAGAGGCTGCATCCAGAACTGTCACTCGATTTGGAGCACAGGTGTTGACTCCGATCATGCACTTGTATGTGCTGACCTGCGGATGCGCTTTGGCGGACGTCCGCGACGATGTTGTGAGCGCATTGACACCGGCAGACTGGTGAAGCCAGCTGTTCTGAACGCCTATCAAATTACGCTGTCATACGAGTTGGGTAAACGCTCACTGGATGCAATTGAAGCTCACTGGTCTCAAATGCAACAAGCCTTACTAGCAGCAAACAAATCTTCATGTGGTATGTCTAATAGACAACATGAACATTGGGTCTCTTCACAGTCTCTGGAACTTATAGATACTCGCCGGCATATTCCGTCTAGAAGCGAACACAATGAAACTCGAAAAGAGCTCCGGGCGAAACTCCGTGCTAGCCTGAAGAGAGACCGCGAATCCTGGTGGTCTCGTCGTGCAACAGTGATGGAAATGGCCGCTGTCCTTAGTAACCATCGTGAGTTATTCCGTCTGATACGGGAAACGGGCAGCAGGAGACCTGGTGTTAGTGAAACTATACGTGACGAGAGTGGACAGCCTATCCACAACTTATCAAAACGCTTGGAGCGTTGGGCTGAGCACTTTGAAAGGCAATTTATTCGGTCGGAATTGTTAGATTTCTCGCCGACCAGTGATCGCCCTGCTCCGTGGGCTGTTCCTTTGGATCCACCCTCTCGCTCAGAAGTCGAACATGAGATCGGACTCTTGAAGTTGAACAAAGCTGCGTGACCTGATGACCTTCCTCCAGCCCTCTTCAAATTCGGGGGACCTGCTCTTGTGGATGATTTACACGAGTTACTAGTCAAACTGTGGGAGCAGGAAACTGTCCCAACCGATTGGAGCCGGTCCATCATAGTCCCAATTTTCAAAGGAGGCTCACGATCGGAATGCGGCAGCCATAGAGGAATCAGTCTGATCTCCGTCGCCTCCAAATTGCTTGCCTCTGTCATCCTTCACAGACTGATTGGCGCTCGTGAAAGCCAGATTCGCGAAGAGCAAGCTGGATTTCGCCGAGGTCCTAGCTGCATTGACCACATCTTCACTTTGCGTCAGTTGTTGGAGCACCGTCACATATATCGGCGGCCCACCGTTGTCGTGTTCCTCGATATCAAAGGTACATTCGATTCGGTGGATAGACATGCACTTTGGGACTGTCTACTCAGGAAAGGTGTACCTGAGAAATATGTGAACATTATCCGAGCATTATATGCGCGTAGCTCGGGAAGAGTGAGGGCTTACGGCAGGTTGTCGTCGCCTTTTAATATCTCCAGCGGTGTGAGACAAGGATGCCCGCTGTCACCTTTCCTCTTCAACTTCGGTGTTGACGAAGTCATGGAAATCGCGTTTACAGGACACGACTTAGAAGGTGTGGAGTTACTCCCAGGAGAACGACTTCTTGATTTAGAGTATGCTGATGCTATTGCCCTGATCTGTGACAGCTCACAAACGTGCCAAGCGGCACTGGACAGATTAGCGCTAGCTGTCCGTCACTTCGGGCTTTGCTTCGCACCCTCGAAGTGCAAAGCGTTTCTCCAAGATTTGTCTAGACCGCCTCCTACGCTCACCCTTGGTGGGGATCAGCTAGAAGTCGTTCAAAAATTCAACTACCTGGGAAGTTGTATCAGCGCCCGTGGGATTGAAGATGAAATCACGAATCGTATAGCAAAAGCTCGGGGCGCTTTTGCTAACCTTCGCCACTTATGGCGCCGGCGCGACATCACTCTCACCCTAAAGGGTAGAGTGTACAATGCAGCAGTACGTTCGACCCTACTGTACGGTTGTGAAACCTGGCCGCTTAAAGCAGCGGACCTGAAGAGGCTAGTTACGTTCGACCACCGGCGCCTTCGTAATTTAGCTCACATCTGGTGGGAACACCGCGTGAGCAACGAGCGTGTTCGACGCCTTGTTTATGGCACAGGAAAAGGAACTGAACCGCTCAGCACCGTTATTTCACGCATCAGGCTCCGATGGCTCGGCCACGTGTTACGCATGCCAGCCCACCGACTTCCGCGACTTGTGTTGTTTGCGCGCCGGGGGTGTGGATGGAAGAAGAGGAGGGGTGGCCAAGCGATGACTTGGTCGAGAGGAATGAAGGCCCTCACTTCTGAGCTGGCCTCGGTTGGAGCGTCTCGGCCCCCTGGTTGGGGTCTAAAGGACGATGAACACGTTTGGTTGGACACACTTGCTGATATGGCTAGGAGCCGACCTCAGTGGCGTTCGTGCTGTGAGATTCTTTGTCCCACCCCATCCCTCTTAGCTTCCCCCTCCAACCACGATCTCATTATTTAGCTTTATATAATCTTGCATAATATATTTTTCTTTTTGGGTGCACAGCAGCCGGCTGGTAGCTTACCGGAACGATGCCCATCCGTTACCGGTAGCTCAGCCAGCTTTCACCAGTTGTTTTTTTCTCTCCTTTTTTTCTCTTTGTATTGCGGCACAGAAGCTGAGGTGTTCACCACCTCTAGCTAACGTGTATGATAATGATGATGACGATTAAATATTGCTCACGCGAAACCAGACACCTAGACGTTTTCACTCATTTTGCTGATGACGTACATCATGTCTCAGGTGTCGCCAACCTCGTCGCCGATGCTCTCTCACTTTCGTCAAACTCACACTTCACTCCTTGTCTACTATCGAACTTGACGCCATGCTTTGACCCATTCTCAAGAAGAAAACTGGGCTCGAACTTGCGTCCACTTCTAACGCTCGCGAGTACACCGACAAACCAGCAATGTTCTAGGTTTATAGAAGTACGCTTAGCATTAGTAGCACCCTTACAACTTTGCGGATTAGTATACATACTGCAATCTGCTGACCGCTTCACTGGATGGCCAGAAGCTATCAAGCTGCAAGGCCGAAGCCGTCACGCGTGCATTCTTGGACCGGTTGGCGTCCCACTACGTACGCCCTTCCAACATAATTACTGACAGTGGAACACCTTT
>CALYDF020008347.1:0-11748 GCA_944474145.2 Dicrocoelium dendriticum | reverse complement strand
GTGAGTATCGCTGCAGCAGTCGGTGAAGGTTGGTAATTAAAGTGCCATCCTCTTCGCATATTGCGTCAGTTATACCAGATCGAACACCTGCAGTGACTCGAATGAGATGGAAAAGTTGCCTGATATTACCAGGGACTAGCAAGCTCCATCCCCCTAGCACGTCCACCCTACAAAGCTTCGCGGCCGACTTGCAGACTCCTGCGCAACCCTCGACCCAGGGATTGGCGTTCGTCACTGTGTCTGGAATCCGATGGGATCAAGCGGCGTTTGTCTATCAGCGACAAGGTGACGGCGGCAATCCAATGCTACAGTGGATGACGGCTAACTCCCCAAGTGTCGATACTGGCAGAAACTAAGGCATCTTTGATCTGAGACCACTGCGAATCGATAACACCATCAATAGTTGAGGCAAGCAAGATTGACAGTGCGGCTTGGTACCTGGTTAAAATCGCAGGGTTTTGTAGATTTGCGACGTCAGGTCGGTAGAGAGCGCTTTTAGGTGATCCTCCGAAAAGCATGCAAAGCTTAGCAAGAACCAATGTGTGTTCGGAGTCTAGATAATTTGACCAGCACGAGCGGCAGTCCGTTACGCTTCCGCACCATCTGTAGCGGATTACTATGTGGTCAAGCTGGGAGCAGTGTTGCGTATGTGAGGGCGGGCGCCAGGTAGCAGTGTGTCTCCTGGAGTGCCGAAAACTAGGGCTCGAAAGGTACAAACGATGATCAGAGCAAAGAGCAAGCAATCTCTTTCTATTGTCCGATCGACTGCCACCGAGACCCAAACTACCCCCAAGGTGGTGCTCGCTTGTTGGAAGATGGTCAACCCGTGCGTTAAAGTCCTTGGCAAGAATGACTATATCAGTCCTTTTGAAGGAACTGCTGCTGGTAAAAGCTATCTTTAACTGCACCCGGGTCGCAGTCTGTAGGGGCGTAGGCGGAGACGATGAACAAAGCACGCTTAACGTCTCGACGTCTGCTTACGTTACATGAACATCGTAGTCTGACCGCACATAGCCGACTGTTGACTGGGATACAGTCAAGCAGATCTGATACAGCCCTACCACTCAGTGCAACCCCAACACCTGCTTGGCCAGTGGCGGCAGCTTCTGGGTCTCCGGAAAGCCGCAAGTGGTATTTGACCTCAGGGTTTACCGGTGAATCCATTCTGATGATGGCGCTAGTGTTTTGTAATCTGGTCTCTGAAAGGCAACAAATGTCTACCGAAAGCGTTTCAAGAGTACGGGCCAGACATGCTTGTCGTCCGATCTGCATCAAAGTTCGAACATTAAACGCTGCGATGATGAATGGAGAACCATGTCGAAGAAGAGCTGGAGCTTCGGTGGGGTGAGAGAGGGTTGCGATCGCAGGAGATTGACAACCGAGAGTTTGACTGTTGCTTCCATCAGTTGCGAAACGCAGGTCGTTTGTGGCGGTGACCGTAGAAGAAATAAGAGAACACATATGTGGAGGAAGGGAGGTGGGGTGGTCTATGAGTGGAGGTTGAGCGGTTGTGTTCGCACAGAAATTGGGCATAGCAGAAGCAGTAGTAAGCAGTGTTGTCCATGAATCGTCAGTGGGCGTGATACTACCCGGTTGCCCAAGGCGAAATAAAGGGTTGTATTAGGGGCCCTACTCCGAGCCTTTGATCAAATATCTAACCTACAAGGCAGCAGAGCGATGTGAGGGCGTCGCAACCCGTTGGGAGCCTTTGACCAAATAGATGGTTCATACGCCTTTCGGTCCGTGAAGGACCAGGGGCCAAACACACCCTTGAAGTACAATGTCTCTCAGGGAGAGGTAAGGGGCAGTGACTTTATTTAGTGGCGAGTCGCATTCGCCACGTCGCTTTGTTGTTAACCAGACATCTGTGGCTTTTGTAGGGAGAACGCTTGCCAGGGAAAACCCACCACGTCCTGGAACACTGTCGCCGAACCATTTGCTGGAACAGGAAAATCTCGAACCACCCAGCTGGCACTACGAGGAGATGGTTCGGCAACATATGATGGTCTATCCAAGTTCTCATAGAGGAATCCGGAGCAATCGGTGTTGTAACGAATGTAGCCAACGGGTCCGTAAACCTTGATCATCTCCGTCCAGCATACATCGAGCCAATGTTGGTAGTTGAGGAGCAAACTCAAGCACGAAACACTCCTGTTCCTTGGCGTTTGCCTATTGACAAAAGCCCTACCAAATCTCAAATCTCGGGAACTCAACTCTATACACACACTTACCTCATGCCGGTCCATTCCACTCAAAACTAGTTTAAGATATTCCATTAACCGTAAATCAAGCGTTGCTTACCGGCATCCGCACCATGGGGAGTTCTGCAGCGGTGTCAGCCGGAGACCTTGTGGCCTACACTCCTGGCCTGCAACCATTAGTGTACCGGCTTGATTCCGCATAGAAGCAGGTATCTTCGCGTTATGCTCAGCGCACGCCGGACTGGTGGTGGTTACGCGGCAACTAACCGCCGGTATGGTGTATTTCTGACGACTTTTTGAATCAGTTGTGAATACGCCATGTATCTTCCTTCTTAGTATTACTTCCGTTAATTACAGTTTCACACCATTTATTTATCATACTAAAGTGCAAATAGAAATCTTCAATACGCTGGCGTTGTACTAATTTGTTTACTTCCGGGAAGGTTGATTCGATAGGAGTAGTGAAATTAAAAGTTTGTGTTCCTTGCGCAGCATATCTATTGCGCATGCATAATGTGTTGTTCAACTACTTGTGATGAGTGTTTGTGGTGTCTAAACGCTGGATAAGGAACGTCGTATTGAAAGTATGTTGTTAAAATTATCCGTTTCAGTGTGTCAGAATATAAAGGGAGTAATAATTGTTTAAGTGTAAACCCATGTTTAGAAATATTAGAACAACCTAATACCCATATATATATATATATATATATATATATATATATATATATATATAATTAACCGTGGCCAGGTCTTCCAATTCGGACGTAAATCGTGATGCTTATCACCGGAGTTATCAATACACCCGCTTACCTTCACTGTGTTATTACCCCTTGCTTTGATTCTTCCATTTTTCATTGTGCCAAACTCGTCATTATTACTTGCGATCGCGACATATTAAAAATTCTGGGCACTTTTGCGAACCAGCCGTTAGCATTTTTTTCTTACTCAGTATTGTATACGAAAGATCAAAATGCATGAGCAAGTTAAAAGGTCACTCTTGTGAACGAACTGCTGTAATCTGATCAATGTCTAACTGGGTGAGTTCATTAAGTTATCGTAAGGAGAAGGATGAACCAATAAGGAAGCAGAGAATTAGACGCTTTGTGTGTGTGTGTGTCTGGGTTGTGTGCACGTGTCTGTATAGACTAGCCGTCAAGAATGCTGACAGAATACACAACACTCAGTCTGTACGAAACCAAGTGGAAAATAAGGAAACGAAGTTGCTGCTCAAGGAATCTCCTCACAGAATGGAGAGTTGCAATTCGAAGGAAAATTCCCAGCATCATGAGTACAGATAGTTTGCGCATTACCAACATCTGTTTACCTGTGGGCAAACTAGAAGAATTTAAGTGATACCAAGCTGTCGCAATTACTTTTATCTTGGTCCTTTTATTAGGCGACAATTGGCTGCATGATGACTTGGAAGATACATTCGGGACAATGGACAGTGGTACAGTGCACCTCGTAGACTGCGCATGTACACACAGGCAAGGTGCCGCTGGCGTTATCACATACATAAATTCTTTATGGTGCAGGTTAACAAACATTATGCTTTGTCGTACGCGGCGCGGTAGCAGTTTTACTGCGAAATACAAGCATCGACAAATGACAGCTATCGTTTGATCCCAATAGCCAACATTAATATTTCTCCTAACCGTCCTATAGCTGACGCTGAAAACGTTTATGACGATCTTATACATACCGTCATTGTACATGTAGACATTTTATTTGTGGCCGGTGATTTCAGTAGACTCGACACTTGTTTTATTACCAATCTTTGACTGAAAAGCACTGTGTAGTCTACAGCAGGGTTAGAATTGACCATAGAGTAAGTTATTAGTCAGTGACTTGAAAACTTTTACTGTTTTTACCAAGGCACTGCTTGGAAGTTCAGGTCATACCACTATAAAGTTATCTCCCATAACCTCTGGCGGAATGCGGTAACGTTAAACTAATGGAAATCGACTTAATCCGGTATAGTTGGAATTGAAATAGGCTTTGTTCAGACCCAGTGCTAGCGTTAACATGAAATTAACGCATAGCGAAATGATAAGGTACACTAGAACAAGTACAACCAAATATCGCTCAAAAACAATCATCACACAAAAAGAATTACAAAGCTACTTTTTACTGCAAAGTCGCAGGTTAACTAATATGCAATAACCTCGTCACAAGGGGTTACTTTGCGAAACTATTGCCTCGACTGACTACGATATATTTTAAAACACTATTGTATCGAAATACTATAATCAACTAAACGGTTACTCAAACTGTAGCTTTGATATTTATTGTCCTTTAAACTGCAGCTTCATTCGCGCAAATAGATTTCAACACAGTGCCTTAAAAGACTGCTCAGACTCAAAGAAGAGATTACATGCAGCAGGACGATGCTACAGTAAAATCCTTATCGAGATTTAAACTTTTAAATTGGCTACCTTAAACATAGTTAAGTCCAAAATATACTTGGACAAATTACTTGCTGCTAAATATGGAAATTAATGCAGAAACTGAGTGGAATCGTCCAAAGTGTCACAACCCCCAGGTGCAGGAATTTATCCGCAACTTCTGTAGTCCTACATACGATTCAGTGCTGCACTTATCGTCTTTAGTTGCAATTTACCCCACAACCTATGTCTCACATAGAAGGTGTTAGAGTTTACAAGGAATTAAGGCGGATGCAACAGTGCAAAGCGCTAGCTCAGGACGGACTAAATTTTATAGTCCTCAAGGATTGCGCTAATGTATTATCACCTAATTTTTCTGGCGTAAGCCATGTGCCTACACCAACACAAGATAGAAGACCGCCGGCGAAGCGCCCTCCTTACACCAATTCCCAAAAACTACAACTTAAGTACCTGCCCTTTTACTTGTACCTCGGTGGCCATCACGTTATTGGAAGGAAATACACTCGAGAGAATACTTGACTAAACCCGCTCGTTATTCTGTTTAGTATGTCTACTGCGGTTCATGATCCCATTTGGATGCAGTAGTTTAGTTTTGCACCTCGTGTTTTCAACAGTCGATGCTAAAAACAAACCCACGCGGATCTGCTTTATATGTTACAGCAATGCATCCAATTGTGTAAACCGAAAGCTGCTATTGCAAAATCTGCAGATTTCCGGGGTTCAACTTCAATAGTACTAATTCTTGCAGACTATTTTGCTAACCTTAAACAGCATAATAAAGTCGGAGGAAAAAGTCCTTCCTCCTTCACCGTAAATTAAAGATTTCTCAGGGTATTTTGTCAACATTTTTATTGTTATCCTATATTAACTTCATTCTTACACTAACGGAAGCCATCCTGCCGTAAAGTGTTGATGATGTGATCGTTGGCGTACACAAGCACACTACAGTTTCACCGGCCGACTTGCAACGCCTCTTGGACAAACACACATGTGGTGCAAATCCCGCTGCCTTTCACCTAATTAATCAAAATTTTAAGCTGTTTTTCTCGCTGTTCAAGAAAATTTGCTATCAACAGCTGTGCATGCGCACCCGAATCTTAATACGCACAATGACAGTCTGTATCCTTGTACATTAGTGACAGACAAAGTAGTTACACTAAGGTCTTACGTGGTCACATCACGTGAATGCCAAATTCACTAAGGTCAGTAGACTAACGTTCTACGTCACTCAACTTACGTCCTCATCTGTGCCCCCTTCTATTGATTTTACGCTTTGTCACCGCTTGCGTAAAGTTACACTGGATGTACTGCTCACCTGGGACGTTCCTGGACCCTTAAACGGGCACTTCGTAATGCTTCGTACGTCGCCATAGCGTTTCGCACGATGCAGCAGAATTTCCATGTTCGTGTTTTCGAGATCATTAAATCCAATCCTCTATGCTCCTGCGAAAACTGTCTTTCAAGGTACTCCATGATACCAATGAACAATTATCTTGTGTCTTGTCGGTATGCAGCACGACTTCTTCGACCAGACAGAGGTACAAAGCCATTTACGCTCGCACACTGGCTTACGGTAAGCCAGCTAAGGTTGACCTTGAGCAAGATGATTGAACCTGTACATTTTCACGTTTCATTGTTTGACCTGACGTATCGTAACTATGCAGGACACCATGTAGGACACCATGCGCTGTGTAGCAATAACAATTCCGTATCTTAACTTCCATAGTCCAAGAGTACGTCAGCGTTCACATTACTGGCCCACCATTTTATCTCTAAGCAATAAGACGCCATAAGCTTATAAAAGCAAAAGAAATGGTTTACAAGCTAAAGCCTCTCAAACTACAATCTGGGGAAAATGCAGAGGCGTCACAACGAATAATATAATTACCAATTCTTTGAGGAACATAGAAAAGCCTCCGATATGGGTACAGTAGTACCCGCTGGTGAGATGCGTGTATCCAGTGTAGTCTTGTTGGACCCTTGATATATGCAAGTATCAGGATACAATAGTTAGAGGACCACCTGAATGTGTTACATAAAGAAATTGCGTCTCTTACTGTGATAGTGGCGGAGCTTTCCACCAGCGTCTGTCTACCTGACATTTTTGCACATGACGACCCTGACATGTTTCAAACGGCGAGTAATTTACTGTCCTCCGTTGCAAGTGAAGTCAGCAAAGGCACTCGACGATCAAAGAGTGTTATAGTATTTAGTGTCACTCACAAGCTTCCGCTTGACAAAACCGAGCATCTCTTATGGGGCAACTTTAAACACTTAGCTACTATGTGAATCTGATGGCGGCTGAAGAAGTGAAGTAACAAGCGCTCTTTTCCCTTTATTTTTACCTTTCGCAGTCAGGATCTCGCCAAAAGTTTAGTTAGCAAAAAGCATGGTGTTCTACTTGGGCTTTACTTCTGACTAGTTCTTATGAAGCCCAAGCAAACACCTATACAGCGTGCTGAAGCTCGCTCTAGCAAAATCTCATACCCAAAGACCCTAATTACTCGGACAACGAACACGAAAGCTCATCCTACTATACCGCCAAGTGTGGACATGAAAATTTCTCCAACAAACGGCAATTTCATTCAACGTAAGGAATGCTACCAAACGGCAGCCAACGATGTTACAAGGATACAAGTTGGACGAGGCAACTGTTTGGTTGACGTTCCTCTCGTGGCCTAATCTACTGCTCTAGACATGCGAAAATATCCACCTTTTATGTTTAATATTTCTTACGCAACATTCTCAAGTTACTGGGAAATCCGTCAACTAGAACAACTTCAACCCGACTCCAGCTAATTTTTAACAAACACCGCCACAGGCTCTCTGGCTACCAAACCTAAAGCCTAGTCGCAGCATGTAGTAACAAAATCCATCATCTATACGCGATTCTATACTGACACCATCACCCTGTCCACTCGAACGGGCCAGTAGAATGTTTCCAAATGACATTCCTCTCTAATTGCTGTACGTCCTGCTTATATTCTTGCGGCGGAAGCCCCTTGCGACTAAAACAGTAGTAAACATAATAGCCAGCACATTATCTCCAAACACCTGCAACAAGCGGCACCTAGCGATCTGTGCTGCTGTGCAAGATATATAAATAAATATTTTATTCCGAATGTTCTCGCAACTGAACACGGTACCTAGAACTATGGCGTAAACATCAACAGCGGATACGCCCACTAATGTGTATATATATATATATATATATATATATATATATATATATATATATATATATATATATCTATATCCTCATGACTGCCTATGCCTTTGACCTATTTGGCCCAGCGTTTTATTCGCTCGCAAACACATGTCTTCAAGCAGATCACGGGCACTGTAGGTTCCACGGCGAAAATAATTCCACACAACTGTCAAACTAGTTCTAAGCATGTCAATGTAACTGGTGATATTTCTTCTAATGAGGCTTTTACTATGCTTCTCATGAACGCTAGCTCTGTCAGAAACAAGAGGCACATTTTACGGCCTGAAATTGCCCTACCAAAGCCACACGCATTACCCATTGCAGAGACACGGTGTCCTGCGAACCCAACCGACACTCCGCCGCTGATACTCGGCTGAGCCCTCTTCTGCAATGAACGAATCACCCCATGGTCTTGGCAGCCTCATATATGTGCGCAAAGATTTTGAGACATCTGCATCTTACGAACTATCGATTGGCCTTGCTGATGACTTGAGCTAGATAGAGATCAGCGGTGCACAATATGGTTTCTTTGTCTGTTGCTTGTAAAACCCTCCACAGTAAGCAGCAGTTACATCAACAGCCGGAATGAGCTCCTTACAGCAGTTTTGTTATTACCGCCACAAAGTAAGAGAATCGGGCATGATTTCAAGTTGCCACATGTTGAGTGGTATAGCCACACAGCACCAAAACTTTTAAAGTTTTCGCTGACATTTTCTACGCCTCTGGGTGGATTCAACGTGTTTAACTTCCAAGCTGTCAAGTACTCTCGTACTACGCTTCGCAAATGATATCCCGCATGCAACTGCTAGCGTGCATATATATGTTCCCGGTTTCGATCATTTAATAGTAACTCCCTATCTACATCCACCCTGAGCCAGTACTAAGTACGATGGTACCTCCCTTCCAAAACATAACCTGAGATAACTTTCTCCATGTTTAAAACCCATTAGCTGGGTCTCTTTCCTGCTGGCCATAGATGTGAACATATGCACAAGTGCAAAGTGTGAAGCTTTCACTCGTTTGCTGTCCATAAAGACGCCAATAGTTCACCAAAAAGCAAATGAAACGGGCCGAACTTTTGACCAACAAAATGCTCAACAAGATCAAAATAAAGCGCACCTAGTTCAATGAAACTAAAACGTTCCTTACCTTAATATGACTCGCAGAGACCATTAAAATTATTCGTGGAATGCACAATCCGAGTTAAAGCTTTGTTATCTTGGTGAGGCTCAGGAGTAATCTTCCACACGAATTCCGCCACTACACTCGTTCTTTCTGTCACAGCAGTTGTCAGCGACCTAGCTGAACTGTGCGACGTTATGAATAGCTATCTTAGCGGCTCTTTCTTTTTAGTTTCTTCAACCCTGGCTGCTTTGTTTTCTCACGAAATGCAGTAACCAGTAGCGCATTTCAATATAGTGTCCTGGTCCCGCTAAATTTTTTACTTTACATTAGTGGCATCTTCCTACTCTGAATATGAGCAGCCACACTTATTTGCTGATGACGTCAAATCCGTATCTTGTTTTTACCAAAAGACATGAAAAGACAGCTGGCATGCAACGTTTACAAAATGACGTCAAGACACGGGAATCATTGTGTAACGGCGAGATGAACACTACTCATAGTCACCTAAATTCTCTGCGCAAGAAAGCTATGGTGTTGCAAAATCCAGACCCAGCGTCGATGTGATATATACATAGCTGCTGACAACTGCTTCCAGCCAACCTTCATGATATGCGCTAGGCTCGTACTGGAGTATTGCTCAATAATATTGCCCAACTAATAAACGCCACAGAAGTGCGGTTGAGAAGGTGCAACGCTGAGTCACAAAACACCTGCTGGCTTGCTGCTTACTTAAATGTCGTTAGCGCTGCAAGCAGCCTGGCCTCAAGCCTTTAGGGTTATGCAGATTAAAAATATCTACTAATTCTATTTAAGACGATACACAATCCAGATGAATCTCACTCAGACTCTAACCAGTTCGGTAAATTACTCTGCCTATGGTTCACACTAATACACCGCACAAAACGTTAGTGTACAGTTACGCGCTCAAAAGAAGCAAGTTCCCCTTAACATTTTGGTAACGAGTCCACTACCCAATTCCGAAAGTCCCTTGATTGATATCTTTGAACAGTACGGACATCTGATTACTTAGACAACAACTGGTCCGAAGACAAACTCTGGGAAAGTAAGCCAGTTCGCTTATAAGCGGGCGTTCAGCACGGTAAAAATGATAAAACTACACAATTAGTTAACTGCTATGCAACTGCCTCATCAGTCAGAACCTAGATGAGGTGATGAGTTTCTCTGCGATTCTGCCCTTCAGTCCTGCGAAGGAGACGATAAACACTTATCCTTTAGCAACCGTTCTTGATTTTAGACGTTTGTCATCCACGGGCAGGAGAAACAAATACCGCTGAATGCGATTAGCTTCTAAGTCTCAACAAGAAATGGTAGCCTGATTGGCTAAGGTAAAGAAATATAATGGGCAGGTTATTTGTGCTGTAACTTAGGATAAATGAGTAGCGGGTGACCGAACTTTCTGCGCTATTTGTTACTTGCGTGACCAATGGTGGACCAACGAGGAAGCACTAATGGTTGCGAGCGCGAGAAATGGTTTTGCCACAAGAGTCTGCGGTAACGTCAAATAATGATGGAATGACGTTTGAGTTTCTTCTTATTAAGCATTGTAAAAGAAATGATCCACAGCATCATTATACGCTTTAGCTAGAGGTGAGAATCATCTCAGCTACTGTAAGAGAAATATTAATGGAACAATATTGGAAACCGGAGCACTCACGGAAATCGGTTACTATAAGTTCAAGTTCAAGTTCAAGAGGGACTGGAACGATAGGATTATCCCGTGAGTGTTCCTTCTTCGGCGGGTCGTTGAACCAGGAGTTAGCGAACTTTGAAATACTGATGGACCTAAAACAAAGACCGCATCACACCCTGTCCAACCAATTAATGCCCACGTATCCTGCCCTAGCAGTCCCTGCTGGGTCGGTTACGTGAAGTAAGAAAGAGAAAAAAGTAAACGCAGGAGGCAAAAGAGAAAGTGGTAAGAACTAAGCAAGTGGAATACCAAGATATGAGTCAATAAAAAAAGAACTGAAAAATGAAGGTGAGTCAGCTAGGAAAAAGGAAACGCTTGCTGTTGCCACCCAAGAGCATCGAGCTGGCGCGCAAAACCCTTAACCGTAGGTTCCCTAACCACGTGATCTGGAAGCGAATTCCAGCGATCTATAACTCGGCGCGATAGACAAGTTTCCGTCCTAATCCTATCAGACCGTGGTTTATGCAGTTTCAGTGGGTGACCGCGGAGACTAGGTGACGTAGCGGGACTAAAAAGCCCTGACAAGTCTGGGCCAATCTTAACCGTCAAAATACGATAAGTGAGAAGCAGGCCCCCTCTTATCCTTCGGTAGTGCATTGAGTACATCCCCAAACTGAGCAAGCGTTCAGGATACGTCTGTCCCCGTAGACCCTGCACTAACCGAGTGCCCACTCGTAACACCCTCTCCAAGTCCATTTTGTCTCGGTTAAGACATGGTGGACAAGCCTGAATACAATATTCCAGGTGGGGTCGGACGAATGCCAAAAATAGCTTCACAAACAACTTGGCCGTTAAGATTCCGAAAGAGCGGCGGATAAACCACATCATACGAAACCCTCGACAAGCAGCCTTCTTCCAGTTGTCTCCAGAATGAAGTGCTGATGCATGTACGACTCCTAAGTCAACCTGCTGAGTGACAACAGGGAGTTCACCACCGCCGACAACATATCGGGTGGGAGCATTTGCAGCTCCGATTCGGAGAACAGAGCACTTTGTCAACAGGGATGTTGGAAGCAGTCGAGTCTTCCATCATAGGCTGCGTTGATTCGTCAGAAGACGAGCAAGTATCTTCGTTGAGCTCAAGTTCCACGTGAGCAA
>CALYDF020008346.1:0-11727 GCA_944474145.2 Dicrocoelium dendriticum | reverse complement strand
CAAGTATTGACCAATGAGTGGCTCTGACGGTGCAGAAGCACCACCCAGTATAGCTCAATGGATCACTGAGGCACACAGAGCATCGCGCCACGTTAAGGACCAGTCTCATTGTGATGCGGTTATGGATTTAAAATGAGTGGTGCTCTCGGGCTTCTTGAGACATTCCTAACAGATTAGTCGTTGACTGGAGATCTAAAGAATCCACCCCCTGGCCAACAAGCACGAGCTTGAAACTAAGGTGCTTCTGATTTCAGCAAAACAGGATCGTTTCCATCTTTTCGCTGTCTTGCAGTCAGGCTTTGGACCCGACGCTTTAGTCGAGTACCCCAATCCTTGGTAACAACGGTTAGTACATGAAGCAGCACTAGACATGGTCTTTTGGTTGTTGCTGGTTGTGCTCCCACCGATTTCCACCCATGCTGTCAAGGATATATACTGCGGAAAACTCAAAATGCTGTTTAGTAGTGTAGTGTAAAAGGACTACACAAAAAAGATTAACGAAAAACTAAGCTAGGTTAACAGTTAATCCAATATTCGGTTAATTCTAAGTGTCCAAAACTGGCCGTGTGACTCGACAAAATTGCAAGCAGATTCATCAACGATTTCCCTCAGCAGACACCGAACAACGCGGAACAATCACGCAGAATGCACGCGCAACGACCGGATGCAAGGTTGTAATATTCGTTCGGTTGGGGTGATAGGTTCTTCGTATTCGTCACCAGACGTAGGCCGCAACAGACCGGAAGATTTTCAATGGAAAGCAAAATGAAAGCGTAGGCGGCTGTATAACCACTTAGTAAGAAGGAATCTCGAAGAACAACGCATCGAGAGTTTGCTGGCAAATAGGCACCGGAAAGTGGTCGAATAGCTACGAGCAACCGAACGCAGGGGCACGCGTCCGCAGTCAAGGTCACGACGGCAGTAAGGGCGCTGTGGTTACGGGGAGGTTCAAACAACATGGTGCAGGGCGTTAGATTGCCTCCTTTTAGTAGGGACTGTCCTCAGCGTCCGTATTCCGCCTGTACGACTTTAGCCTAGCAAAATGCACTACGGTTGATGGATTTGATACCCCGGGTCATACAATGCAATAGATCAAGCCGGAGAACACGTGCTCTACCACATACGAGCCTTCCCAGTTCCGGTGGAAATTCGTGGGTACGCACGATGGAGTCTGCAGTGCCTTGAGTCACACTGCATCACCCGGCTTGAAGGGGCTACCGAAGGCTTCGCAGTCGATATATGCTTTCTGGTGACGTTGGGAGTTTAGAAGATGTGCTTGGGCCAATTGATGCTCTCGGACCAAAGTGGCCTGCATCATGAGTACGTGTTTAGATGCGGTCATTGGTTCGTGGTAGGTTGTTGGCAGTAAAATGTCCGATGGTAATCGTAGCTCGCGTCCCGTCATCATGAGGTGCGGGGTTTGTTTTGTGGAGGAGTGCACAGTGGCTCGATATGCAAGTAGGCATTTCGGTAGATTAGCCCCATTCTCTGGTTGTTTCTTCGTGTATGAAAGACTGGAATAGCGATTTCAGCGTGCGGTTCGTGCATTCCACCAATGCGGTTCCATCCGGGTGGTATGGGGTTCTCCGCGTTTTCCAATTTCCCAATATGTGACACAGTTCGCTCATTAGGGTGCTCTCAAAGTTAGATCCGCGATCGGAATGTAGCGGGTAGGGTGCGCCCCAACTTGCCACCCACTCATTGAAGAAAGCCCCCGCCACGCTCCACGCATCCATGTTCTGGAGTGGAGCTGCTTCACACCACTTTGCAAAATAGTTCAACATGATTAAGAGCGGTGTCCGGTAACGGGCCGACGATGTCGATACCGACGAGCTCACAGGGGAAAGCAGCTGACACTGCCTATAGTGGTTCGCGGCGGGTTGTTGTCGGGTTTTTGCTTCGGGCGCAGTCTAGTCATGATTCACAGTAGTCCGCCACATCGCGTGGTAAATGGGGTCACCAGAATCGACGGTGAAGTGCTTGTTCCAACTTGTTATGCCCTGCATGCCCCAACTCCTCATGCAATCTGCGTATGACATCTTGAGTTGCCGTTGTGGGAACGATAACTCTGCGTAGGCAGGTTGAGCCATTCTGGAAATACATAATAACGTTGATCATGCGTAGATGTGGCCATAGGGACCAGAGATATTCAGTCTCTTAACTAGCGCCGGCAAGTTCCTGGCTAGTTGATCGGTCTTCCCCCGTGCGAGTCGGTGGTACAATGGTCATCATCATCATCAACAGCAGTACATCAGCCATTTGAAATGATGCTTCGCTGCCATACAACCATGAGGACCTATGAAATAAACAATAAGAGGGAGAGAAGGGGGACTTACCTGAAAACCTTAATGCCCTAAGCAAACATTCAGGGTCAAGGCGCCTACACCTTGTGTAGACAACATACCGTCACAAACAGCTGGCTATTGTGCAAAGATAAGGCGGCATCGGCGAGACAGCTTCCTTGCGGTTTTCACTGCCACGCGTCATAATCAGCCATTACCCCGCAGATAACTCAGCACCAAACACACTTTAAACAGGCAATCCAATTAGGAGACGGCAGCAGACGCGCCACTGGTGTCTACTGTGCGCCATGTCCTGTAAAGTCTCGAGCCAAGCACAAGGTGAGTCACGTGGACTCCAACCCGGAAGATGAGATGGACCAAAGGCACCCAGTTTGGTCGTCAGTGACTTCATTTCCCGCTGCCAAGTCAACGTCTGTCCACCTCGAGCCTTGCGCCATCCTACACCTGGTAGACTGAACAAGGCCCTCCTAGGTAAGCGGTGACCAGGCATGCGTAGCACGTGCCCGAGCCAACGCAACTTATTCAGTGCTATCTGTTGTTCTAGGGAGCTAGCATGATTATCACCACCTAGTACTCGCCTACGCACATCGTCGTTGCGGACACGCTGGTGCCATCCGACTCCAGCAATGCTTCGTAAACAACGATGATCAAAGACTTGAAGGCGCCTCAGATCTTCAGACCGAAGGGGCCAAGTTTCACTACCATAGAGCAGGACGGCCCTCACTGTGGCCTTGTATACACGGCCTTTCAGACGGAAGGAAACACCCTTCTGTCGCCAAAGATGACGCAGATTCAAGAAGGCAGCTCTGGCCTTTGCAATGCGTGAGCTCACGTCAGTTTCTATGCGCCCATCATTGCTGATGCAGCTGCCAAGATAAGTGAATTGATCAACCACCTCAAGTTCCTCGTTAGCAAGCGTCAAGGGGTCATCAAGTGGCTGGTGGTCCTGCAGCAACACTTTGCACTTTAAAGGTGCGAAGTGCATACCAAATAATGGGACCACTATGCACAGGCTATCCAGGGTTGATTGTGCCGCCTCAACATTGTCGAAAAGCAAGATGATATCGTCCGCATAATCTAGATCAACTAACCTTTCACCAGGCAGCAGTTCAACGCCTACATCATGAGATTCCCCAAGTGAACACTCCATGATAGAATCCACGACGAAATTAAACATAAACGGGGAAATCGGACAACCCTGACGAACGTCACTTGTAGTCGAAAAGCTATTCGATAGGACACCATAGACCCTGATGCGGTCTGTAGTGTTCGAGTATAGAGCAAGAAGGATGTTCACATATTTCATGGGAACACCTTTTCGCGCAAGTAATTCGAACAGAATCGATCGATCGACTGAATCGAACGCACTCTTGAAATCGAGGAACACAGCTATTGTCGGTCTGCGGTATGCGTGGCGCTGCTCTAGCACCTGCCGCAAAGTAAATATATGGTCTATACAGCCACGTCCTGGGCGAAAGCCGGCCTGCTCTTCCCTAATCCGAGATTCCCGTTCTGCTGTGGGGCGACGAACGATAATCGAGGCCAGTAATTTTATCACAACTGGCGTTAGGCTAATACCCCTGTGGTTCGTACAGCCTGTGCGACTGCCCTTTTGTTATATTGCCACTATAATTGATTCGCTCCAATTAGCCGGCACACTCTCTTCGTTCCAGATACGTTCGAATAGGGAGGTCAGTGTCCTGCAGAGGACCTCACATCCATCCTTAAATAGTGCAGGTGGGAGGGAATCCGGGCCAGCGGCACGAAAACGATTGAGGGCTGTGATCGCGTTTCGGACATCGGCCTCCGACGATGGTACAATGGGCTTAACTCTGGGTCGGTAGACTGCAACTGAATCCATACTTCAGCTTCCGATATATATATATATATATATATATATATATATATTTGCAACAGTCTATGAATAGACATTGCACCATCGGAAACCATGGAACTCAAAACAAGGTACAGAAATAGTAAAAGAAAACACAACACATCAAAGTCCACGGTTTCGTCAGAGGGCGAAATACTACCCGGTTGCCCAAGCCGAAGTAGGGTGTTGACTTAGGGGACACCACCCCGAGCCTTTGGCTGAATAGCCTGTCCGCTAGGCAGCGGAGCGAATTCAGGGAATCGCGCCCATTGGGAGCCGGTGACTGATTGATCAGTTCATACGCCTTTCGTTTGTTCCTTTGACAAACAGGGGCCCAATGCTCCCCGAAATTACAGCATCAACTTGCTGGAATACAATGCTTCGCCAGGTTGAAGCAAGGGGCAGTGACTTTATTTAGTGGCGAGTCACATCCGCCCTGTCACAGTGTTGTTAAACGGACATATGTGGCTTTTTATAGGGAGAACGCTTGCCAGGCGAAAACCCACCACGTCCTGGAACACTGCCGCCGAACCATTTGCTGGAACGGGAAAATCCCGAACCACCCAGCTGGCACCACGAGGAGGTATCGGGGATAAATGCAGCTACGCAAGAGTCTGTGCAAGAGGGGTATGGCCCATGGTCTCGGATTGGTCTACGAGATAGAGCGTAAGCATTATCATGTTTCGGGCCTGGACGATACTGGTACTCAAATTTGTACTCTTGCAGTTGCTTCTGCAACGGGCATTTTGACCTTCGGGATCCCAAAAGTTTTGGAGCCGAAGTAATGACTGATGGGTAGTGGCTGCGATGAATTCGCAGCCAAGGAGACAGTGTCGAATTATTTGATGAAGAAGACTAGTGCAAGCAATTCTTTCCGGGTAGCTCAATATTTCCGTTCGCGTTGCGATAAGCTTCGAGTGGCGTATGCGATAACTGGCTTGGAGCTGTCGGGTGTACGTTGTGATAGGACTGCTTCAATACCTGTGTCGCTGGCATCAGTATGCAGAATGAATGGGCCCGCGGTTACGCGCGTGTCAGGAAATTTGAGCACTGGTGCGTGGCACAGTGCGGTTTTAAGTTTCTCGAAAGCAGTTTGCTGGGCCTCTTCCCAAACAAAGTTTTGCTCCGACTTTAAAAGTTCCGTCAAAGGAACGTCAATAGTCGCGAATCGGCGCACAAAGACCGAGGAAGCTGCGGAGTTCATTCACCAGAGTGACCGTTTACGATAAGCGATCGAAGTGTAATTTCTCCAGTTCGGTGTTCCAAGCTCTTCCGTGTCCAAACAGGCCGTAATAGACCCTCAGGACTGCAACACAAAATAAATACCCCATAGACGGCTGGATGCTCAACCGCCTAGTAAGAGGCCGAGTGGGAAGCAGCTAAGGAAGCAAGGGCGAGGAAAAGAAAAAGTGCCGGGGAGGAATAAGAGGGTAAGGATAACAGGAAGCCAAACAGATCGATCTCTTACCTGTTAACGTGTTACCGTGACACCCGCGGACCGGCTACTTTATATCCCCACCTCTTAGTAGGCGCTGTCCTCAAATCCAAACGGCCCATACCGGCATCAACTTAGGTACCTGATGGCGGTATATTCGACTCGGGAGATTCAACCACAAGCAGCACGATAGCAGAAATGTTAATTAATACCTCAAAGACTACTATCTAGCTTGGTGGACTGCTGTCGTGAACTGGCAGGGTTGCCAAATATGTAATATTTCTCCGGTAAGGCGTTTCAAGCTTTTTCGTGTCCAAATAGTACGACGGGCTGTAATAGACCCTTAGGGCTGCAACACAAAATAAATACTCCATAGACGGCTGGGTGCTTAACCGCCTAGTAAGAGGCAGAGTGGGAAGCAGCTAAGGAAGCACGCGTAGGATGACGCAAGCTTGAAAGTGGACAGAAGTTGACTTGGAAGCGGGAAATGAAGTCACTGACGAGCAAACTGGGTGCCCTTGATCCGCCTCGCCTTCCGGGTTGGAGTTCACGTGACCCGCCTTGTGCATGGCTAGAGACTTTACACGACATGGCTCGCAGTAGACATCAGTGGCGCGCTTGGTGCCGTCTCCTAGTCGGATTGTCTGCTTAAAGTGTTTGGTGTCGAGTTCTCTGCGAAGTAACGGCTGATTAGAATGCGGGGCAGTGTCGGTCGGTGGCCAAGTGGTCTGCGCGTTTGGTTTGCAACCATAAGGTCACCGGTTAAAGTCCACGTGGGGGTGGGCGTCCTCGCGGTATACTCAGTCCGCGCGTGACTGGTGGTGGTCGCGCGGCACCGAAGCGCCGTTACGGCATACAGCTGACACATTATTATTATTATCATTATTATTATTATTACGCGGGGCAGTGAAGGCCACAAGGAAGCTGTCTCGCCGATGCCGCCTTACCTTTGCACGATAGCCAGCTGTTTGTGACGGTATATTGTCTACACAAGGTGTAGGCGCATTGACTCTGAATGTTTGTTTAAAGCATTAAGATATTCAGGCAAGTCCCCCTTCTCTCCCTTATTATTCCTTATTCCATATATCATCATGGTTGCATGGCAGTGAAGCATCAGTTCAAATGGTTGATATACTGTTGTTGATGATGAAGGAAGCACGGAAGAGGGAAGGAAAAAGTGCCGGAGAAGAATGAGGATAAGGATACTAGAAAGCCAAACCGACCGACCTGTTACCTGGTAACGTGTTACCGTGACGCCCACGGACCGGCTACAGAAGCATTATTTGTTGTGGTTGAAGTTCAAGTGGCATTGAAACGATGAGATTGTCCCGCGAGTGTTCCTTCTTCAACGGGTCGTTGAAGCAGGAGTTGGCGGACTCTGAAATACTGATGGGCCTAAGACAAAGACCGTATCACACCCTCTCCAACCAATTAATGCTCACGTATCCTTCCCTAGCAGTCCCTGCTGGGCCGGTTACGTGAAGTAAGGAAGAGAAATAGTAAGCCCAGAAGGCAAGAAGAGAAGGTGAAAAGAACTAAGCAAGTAGAATACCAAGATATTTGAGTCATAAAAAACTGAAAACTGAAGGTGAGTCAGTAAGGAAAAAGGAAAGGTTTGGTGTTGCCACCCAAGAGCATCGAGCTGGCGCGCAAAACCCTTAACCGTAGATTTTCTAACCACGTGATCTGGAAGTGAATTCCAGCGCTCTATAACGGCGCGACAGACGAGTTTCCGTTCTAATCCTATAAGACAGTGGTTTATGCAATTGCAGTGGGTGACCGCGGAGATTAGGTAACTTAGCCGGGCTAAATAGCCCTGACAAGTCCGGCCGACCTTACCTGTCAAAATACGATAAGTGAGAATCAGGTCCCCACTTATCCTTTGATAGTGCATGGAGTACATCCCCATACTAAGAAAGCGTTCAGGATACGTCTGTCCCCATAGACCTTGCACTAACCGAGTGCCCACTCGTAACACCCTCTCCAAGTCTATCTTGTCTCGGATAAGACATGGTGGACAAGCCTGGATACAATATTCCTGGTGGGGTTGCACGAATGCCGAGAATAGATTCCCAAACAAATTGGTCGCCAGGACTCCAAAAGTGGTGGATAAACCACATCATAGAAAACCTCCGACAAGCAACCTCCTACCAATTGTCGCCATAATAAAGTGCTGATGCGTGTACGACTCCTAAATCAACCTGCTGAGTGACAACAGGGATTTTCCCACTGCCGACATATAGGGTGGGAGGATTAGCAGCTCCGATTCGCAGAACAGCGTACTTGGCCCTATTTATGGGCATCAATCATAAGGTAGACCATTCCCAGAGCCTACCCAAGGCACCCTGAATTACGCCAGGAACCCCGGGATATATAGAGCTTAAGGTCGTCAGCAAACATTAATGATGACACTCCTAGCTCCCCCGGCAAGTCATTTACATAGATGGTGAACCACAATGACCCCAATACCGAGCCTTGCGGGACGCCACTAATTCAAGTTCAAGTTCAAGCGGGACTGGAACGATAGGATTATCCCGTGAATGTTCCTTCTTCGGCGGGTCGTTGAACCAGGAGTTAGCGAACTTTGAAAAGAAATGAATGTGTCAGCTTATACGCCGTAACGGCGCTTCACTGCCGCGCGACCACCACCAGTCGCGCGCGGGCTGAGTATACCGCGAGGACGCCCACCCCTACGCGGATTCGAACCGGTGACTTTATGGTTGGAAAGCAAACGTGCCAACCACTCGGCCACCGGTCGAACTTTGAAATACTGATGGACCTAAAACAAAGACCGCATCACACCCTGTCCAACCAATTAATGCCCACGTATCCTGCCCTAGCAGTCCCTGCTGGGTCGGTTACGTGAAGTAAAAAAGAGAAAAAAGTAAACGCAGGAGGCAAAAGAGAAAGTGATAAGAGCTAAGCAAGTGGAATACCAAGATATTTGAGTCAATAAAAAAAGAACTGAAAAATGAAGGTGAGTCAGCTAGGAAAAAGGAAAGGTTTGCTGCTGCCACCCAAGAGCATCGAGCTGGCGCGCAAAACCCTTAACTGTAGGTTCCCTAACCACATGATCTGGAAGAGAATTCCAGCGATCTATAACTCGGCGCGATAGACGAGTTTCCGTCCTAATCCTATCAGACCGTGGTTTATGCAATTTCAGTGGGTGACCGCGGAGACTAGGTAACGTAGTGGGATTAAAAAGCCCTGACAAGTCCGGGCCAATCTTACCCGTCAAAATACGATAAGTGAGAATCAGGTCCCCTCTTATCCTTCGGTAGTGCATGGAGTACATACCCAAACTGAGCAAGCGTTCAGGATACGTCTGTCCCCATAGACCCTGCACTAACCGAGTGCCCACTCGTAACACCCTCTCCAAGTCCATTTTGTCTCGGTTAAGACATGGTGGACAAGCCTGAATACAATATTCCAGGTGGGGTCGGACGAATGCCGAAAATAGCTTCACAAACAACTTGGCCGTTAAGATTCCGAAAGAGCGGCGGATAAACCACATCATACGAAACCCTCGACAAGCAGCCTTCTTCCAGTTGTCTCCAGAATGAAGTGCTGATGCATGTACGACTCCTAAATCAACCTGCTGAGTGACAACAGGGAGTTCACCACCGCCGACAACATATCGGGTGGGAGGATATGCAGCTCCGATTCGGAGAACAGAGCACTTCGCCCTATTTATGGGCATCAACCATAAGATAGATCATTCCCAGAGTCTATCCAAGGCACGCTGAATTGCCTCAGGACCCCCCGGGATATCCACAATATTCCAGAGCTTAAGGTCATCAGCAAACATTAATGATGACACCCCTAGCTCTCCCGGCAAGTCATTTACATAGATCGCGAACAACAATGGCCCCAATACCGAGCCCTGCGGAACGCCACTAAGGACAGCTTGCCTGAGCGAAACACTACGCCCCACCCGTACGCACTGTTCCCTCCCCTCAAGGAAGGCAGACACCCATTGAAGGGCGCGACCAGATATCCCGTAAGATCTCAACTTTAGTGAGAGCGGAATCCATGTTGTGCAATACTGAGAAGGTTGAATCGATTCAGGTGGTTCTCCACTGAATCCCTTATAAGCGTCTGTAACAACTTGAATACTACGTTTGTCAAACTGACAGGCCGGTAGTTCGCGGGTAGAGCGCTGTCACCGCCCTTAAAAATCGGACAGATGATCCTCTCCTTCCATTCCGAAGGTAGGCTGCAGGT
Source organism: Dicrocoelium dendriticum (assembly GCA_944474145.2). NCBI lineage: Eukaryota > Metazoa > Platyhelminthes > Trematoda > Plagiorchiida > Dicrocoeliidae > Dicrocoelium > Dicrocoelium dendriticum. Next base: position 1,892 of record CALYDF020008346.1, on the reverse strand, counting down.
AGGCTGTACAGCGATATTAAAAATACGCACGTGAGCGGACCACTCAGCTCAGTGGCCAGTTCATGCAACAGCTTTGGATGAATTGAATCAGGACCGGAAGCTTTAGAGGGATTAATGCCTTGCAGTAGCTCGAAGACCTGAGTCTCCGTTATGCTAAATTCAGCTAAGCAAGAATCCTCTGGAACTCTTGAAACCAATTCAACCTGTGGTAAAGAGGTCTCCCGAGCAAAGACCGCAGTATACTGATCACTCAGTATACAAGCCTTGTCATAGTCAGTTTGCGCACGGGTCCCGTCTGCTCGCAATAAAGCTGGTATAGACAGTTTTGCCCCGCTGCGTCTTTTAACGTAAGCAAAAAACTTTTTGGGATTAGCTGCGGCCGAGTCCGCTAAACCCTGCTCGTATTGGAGACGAGCAGTTCTGAGACGTTGCTTACATTTATTTCTATTCTCTCGATAACTATCATAGGTACTGGCTGATGGAGCTGCTTGGTAGGTTCGCCAGCATCTAGACCGTTTCTTGAGTAGGAACTTGCCTGTGGTATCTATCCATGGAGGCTGTGCCCTTAACCCTCTTTTCCTCATGAGTGGAATATAGGGAGTGGAAACCTCCGTAAGGTATGCCTTAAATTTATCCCAGGCTAACTGGACAGAGTCAGCCATCGAGATCTCACAGTTCAGAACTGAAGCCTTAGTTCGCATTGCACTAAAGTCCGCCCGCCAAATATTCGGAAGTAATTCAACAGCGGTCTCTTGGTGCCTTGAAAGAGCACATCGAAAGATATGCATGCGTGATCGCTAGACCCTAGAGGTGCACCGCATGAAACGTCAGTCACGAAGTCCAGGGACTTAGCGAAAACCAAATCCAAAGTAGATGGTATTTGGTTGTCCATATACCTAGTGGGAAAGTCAACGAACTGATGCAAAGGCACTTGGAGAGTCAGTTCAAGGAAGTCTGCACCGAATGTTCCTAATGCCGAATTGCAAGAAAGATCGGCCCAACAGACTTCCGGGAGGTTGAAATCCCCCAGAACTAAACACTTATTCGCAGACTGAGTGCGAATAAAGTCAAGTATCCCCCTGGAGGAACTTCCAGGACTTCTGTATATCACTATAACTGTAAACTGGGTAAAGGAAGTGCACAAAACAGCCGATAGGGCTTCAACAGTCTGATCCGACGACTGGAATGTGCAAGTCCTCAACACCTCTAAGTTACAGCTCACATACAGTACAACGCCTCCGCCTTGGCGACCAACGGAGCGATCAGTTCTAAGCAGCGCGTAGCCAGGTAAATATACCTCACCGTCCGTGATATCCGGAGACAACCACGTCTCAGTGAAAGCAAGTATGTCGGGACGAGATTTGTCTACAAGTAGCCCCAACTCGTGCACCTTGTTCCTTAGGCTACGCACGTTGCTAAGTACTACCTCAAGGAAGTCGGCACGACCATCCCTGGGTCGTGCGCCATCAGGATTGGTTCTGATAGGGCGGAAAGTAACTTCCGGCTGACCACCTGAAAACCCACCAGACGGAGGCCTTGCTCACCAGCCGCCCGTCTAGTTTTGAGGTCTTTGATAGCCTCCTTTAACTTCAACCTATCTGCCAGTGGTAGGTCCGGCTAAACGCTGACACCACTACCCTTAAGTTTGAATGCAAATCGCGGTAACGATTTGCGTTCCTCCGGGGTAGAAAGGACTACGCGAAGTAGTCGGGGTCGTGGATTTGGCGTAGCGATAGGAACGTTCCCCAATCTGATTAGCTTTCTGACAGTGACACCAGGGAAACCAGGTGGAAGCAGCTTGCTGACACACAGTTTCAGCCACTTGATGTCATCCAAGATGCGTTCCCTTGGGAGAACGGCCTCAGATTCAGTAACGTTACGGAATATAACGC
>CALYDF020008345.1:0-11739 GCA_944474145.2 Dicrocoelium dendriticum | reverse complement strand
ATAACGACCTCCTGCGCATTCGGTTCTTCTGAGGCAGATACCCAACTACGTCTATTTGCAGATACGTGTCATCCGTTTGATCATGCCGATCACTTCGGTCTCGCCCAATACGCCCATGCGGCCACTGAACAACTGTTTGATTTGCACTCAGCATGTAGGGCCTCGTTCCAAAGCCATTACATGCTCGATCTTTCTGCACCGTGTTCACGCTCCCTGTGCCAATTCGCTCCATGCAACTGACATCGAATTCTGTCGCTCGCATCCGGACGGTCCTGCGGTACATTTGCCCGGTTTGCGTTCCCAGCATTGCGAATTACGTGCGTGATATTCCTAGCGATCTTTCCTCCACGACTTGCCATATGCTTGGTTCTGTAGTCTCGTCTCCTACTAACCCGCCGTCCACACCGCGTGACTAGCAGTCGCAGACGCAGTCACCCCGGTCCCCACGATTCGTCGAGTCGTCTAGCAACAATACCCGCTCAGAAGTGCACTTGCTTAATTTGGAACAACAGCTACAGAACCTACTGCGGAAAGTCGACGGCCTAACCAAACGACGACAGCAACCTCCCAACCTTCCCGAATCACGTATCGTCTCACGGTTACCAACTGCTGATCTGTCCAACACTCGCCGACGCCCAACACTTCCGTCGAAGGTCCTCCCACCAATTAAGCTTGCTACCGCCCCACATCCACTTTCGTCTAAGCGAACAACGAGTAGCCCTACCCCTAATTCTGTCACATGTACGAACGTGCCAGAGTCCAACGACCCATAACTTCAAGATCGACATTCTCGTGATTCCACTATGTGGACCTCAATATGTATCGCGTTAAACCTCCCTGAAACAAAACCCATTAGTCTCACCAGACTGACTCGCCACCCTTCATCTCCTAGCACCGGTAAGCCAAGACTTCTGCGTGTTGACTTGCAGCCAGGCCCGGCTCTGGAGGATGTCCTGTTTTCAGCACACCTACTCCGAAACAACGTGTCTCTCGGCATTTACCAAATTCGTATCTTCCCCGACATCACTTGGACTAAGCGCGTTGCGCGCGGGCAGCAACTGACGTCACCCACTCAACCATGTTCCATCATAGTGCATGGCGTTCCAGAACTACATGCCCTTGACGCAACCTTACAACAACGACAACAGCATGACTGTAATCAGCAATGACTGTAATCACAATGAACGTTCACCGTTTACCTCGTCCAGCAAGTTATACGGGAACAGCCCCCATCACCTGAAACTGCTATTCTTCACCTCTAGCATAGCAACCGATGCCCTCACCACTTGGTATGCTAATAAAGGACGACCACACCAGATATCCGTCTGGGTCCTGATGGGCACCCGGTGCCGAGGCGCACAGCTTTCCACAGACCCCTAGTAGCAGCAGCTCCCTCGGTACCGACACACTGACTAAACCGTCCTCAGACGGTCCATCACCGAATCAGCTACCTCAATGCCTGGAGTAATCTACTCACCTACACATACCAACTTACAGCCTTTCAACGAACCAGGCGCGAGCACCCATCTGTGCTCCGACGACCCACACCTTACTTCCGCAACTACCAGCCTCAACGGCTCCACTCCTCTAAACCAAAAAACGGTGCATTGCCGGTCATCTGTTGACCGGCAGCACCCTACCGCTCTCATCACTCAAACTGGCCTCGCCTGTATCTACACGAACGCACAGAGCCTCATGCCTAAACTTCCGGAACTCCCGACTCCCGACTTCTTTCAATGCCAGCGGACTTAATAGCCATAACGGAAACGTGGCTCTCGGACGACATAACCGACAGTGAAATCCAACTTCCTCACATTTCAGTTCTCTGCTCTGACAGCGCAACCTCAGGTGGCGGTGTCTCACTGTACTACGACATCTCCCTCAGTTGCAGCATGTTAACAAACACTGCCCTCCAGTTACCAGACACCATGTGGTGCGAGGTCGTACTAACCGCTAAATACTACAGCTATCTTGGTATCATTTACCGCCCACCTAACAACTCCCCCGAGGACGCACGACTACTGCACGACGCCCACCTTGTATTATCCCACAAGCGCACACACTTTCTTGTCATGGAAGATTTCAACCTGCCCCGTCTATTCCACTCTGTTTCGTCTACTGACTCCTTTGCATCAGGCCTCATCGATCTTCCCACGGCCCCGTTGTACAACCGCACCTATCAGCCGACCAGATTCCGATTCGACAACCAACCATCCCTACTAGATGTTATCTTCACTAACAAAGAACTGATGGTTGAGCAGGTTGAGTATGTGGCCCCTTTGGGGCTCAGCGACCACTGTGTCCTCCGTTTCGATTTTATATGCTTCGCCGAAAAACTCGTCAGTACACCAACTTATACCAAACGCTGGACTGATTACGGAAGGTTGAACCTTCTCATTTTCGCTAACAGCTGGTCACCCGAGCCCCAATCGAGTGTCGACAGCTTGTGGTCAATTTTTTGCTTTACCCTACGTGAACTCTGCTCCACTACCACCACCTGCAAACAAGTTTCCATAGGGAAGAGACTCCAAGCACTCATCCGAACTCATACACGAAAGGGGATTTCCTCCAGGGATACGGCATGGAGAAACTTTCGCTCCCATCCAGCGGTTACTCAGTGGGAATATTACCGATATATTCGTAACCAATGCGTCCATCCTATACGCAAAGGTAAGAGTGAGCATCAACGTCAGCTTATGCGTAAATTTTCATCCAATCATAAACGCTTGTGTAGTCACGTCAACAGTCTTCGACACGTCAAGCACGGTGTCACCACGCTGACAACCCCCCACAGGGCTCACAAAGTCCGTGAACGAGGCAACAGTACGCATCCACATTCTCCTTTTCATCAATGCATACAACGATAGTACCTTCTTCGGTCTCACCCACAACTTATCTGACGACTGTTCAGATCACTCCTGAGAAGGTCATGGCGAAACTCAAATCCCTGAGGCTAACGGCCTCTCCTGGCACTGATGGTTTCCATCCAACGCTCTTGCGAGCGTACGCTGCAGCTTTAGCTTCACCCCTAGCGGAGCTGTCCTCCAACTTCTTCTCGCAAGGCGAAGTTCCCAATGATTGGATATTTGGGACTATTACACCAATCTACAAGAGCCGTACTCGCAAAGACCCGGCCAATAACCGACCGATAACCCTCCTTTCTACGATCTCCAAAGTGATGGAATCGATCCTCGCAGACGCTTTAATGAATCACATGAAGGCCCAGAAACTGCTCTCCGATTGCCAGCACCGCTTCCGGAAGCAACGGTCGTGCCTGAGTTACCTGCTACTTGCCAGGGATAGCTGGACAACTGTTGCCGACTCTGGCCTAGAAACGCATGTTATATTCTTGGATTTCTCCAAAGCCTTCGACAAGGTTGACCACAACATTCTACTACAGAAACTCTTGTCTTACGGCGTTTTGGGGGCCTTGATGGACTGGATCCGGAACTACCTTCAAAACCGTGCCGTCCAAGTATGCGTCGACGGAGCGTTGTCCCCTCACATACTTGTCACAAGCGGAGTTCCACAGGGGTCTGTTCTTGGACCGCACCTCTTCCTATCCTTCATTGATGACGTCACACCACAAGTGGAGCCTTCGCTGCTACTATATGCAGATGACGCGAAGCTGTGGCGCACAATTAACGTTCCGGACGATGCCCACGCACTTCAGACGGACCTCGACCGTCTACATCAGTGGTCCATAGAAAACAGTCTACTATTTAACGCTTCGAAATGCGTCCTTTCTACCCGTCCTTCCGCATTTTCTCCCATATATTACCTGGGAGCGTTTATCCTCCAGATCTCTTCAGCCGAAAGAGACTTAGGTATCATTACCCAGACGAGTGTTTCCGTATCCGCATCCTGCCGGAAAGCAGCAGCTGCTGCTAACTGCACGGTGGGATTGCTGAAACGAGACTTCGGTCAAATTCACCCTAGCAATTTCCGCCACCTCAACACTTTTCTTCGACCCCACTTGGAGTTTGCTATTCATGCTTGGAGCCCCTGTTTGTTGAAGGACCAACGTATACTCGCAGGCCCACAACCTCGAGCAGCAAAACTGGTCCGAAGTCTCAAGCACCTAGATTATCCACAACGACTTCACTGCCTGGGCCTCTACTCGCTTAAGTACCGACGTCTTCGGGGCGATCTGATCCTTGTATTTATGATCTTATCCAACCCTGGACATCCCTGTCGCCACCTACTCACACTGCACCAATCGTGCTCCCACCTACGTGGCCACCCACTGAGGCTCACGCATCAACACAGTCGGCTGAACTGCAGACGACACTACTTCGCTTTGCGAATCTGCCGACCGTGGAATGCTCTGCCTGCCGATTTAGTCTTTGGCACCCACTGTAGCGGATTTTAAGACTTGCGTGGACTCATCTGGCCGAGGTGAACCACGATATTCCCTGCTATAACTACCTTCTACTTGATGGAGTTTCTTTTTTTCTCTTCTACCCAATTCCTTGCCATAGCCCTTTTGGAGGGCGTAGTGGGATGTCACGCTTTGAGTCGGCGTACATTCCGTTTAAATGCCACCTAAGCTCGATGAAGATACGGCTAACACGCGAGTCCAACCCGATATAAGGTTGCTTGACTTTTCATCAGACCCGACCCGAACTCTTTTCACCCTCTGGGTCATGTGAAGCTCGAGCTTTTATTCCCATTAAATACAATGTTCCAATGTACTAGTGTCGCCGTTGACGTCGCAGATTTGCTTGACTCCATTTCGACTGCTGCACCTTACGCTAAGCTTAAAGCTGTTATTTTAAAGCGCACTTCCGTCTCCGATGAGGCCCGATTTCAGCAACTGTTTTCAGATGTTAAGCTCGGTGACCGCACACCTTCACAGCTCCTTCGCTACCTACGCTCCTTAGTTGTTCCTACTAAAGTCGACGACTGCGTTTCGCGTCAGCTTTGGACAAAATGCCTCCATACAAACACTACACCGATCTTCGCCGTGTCCACCGATGACGTATCCTTCGACAAGCTGGCAGAGATAGCAGACAAAGTGTATGAATGTTTTTTATACATCCAGTTTATCACGCTGTTGATTAGCCTACGACCTGCCCCTCCCCTCCCTCGGGAAACGATACTCTCGAGTCGTTATCTCACAGGTTGTCCAAACTTGAACTGTAAACTTCCGAGTGTTCGACGCCCTCGTATAAGAAGTTGCAGATCAGTATCTCAAGACAGGTGCACTTTCTCGTGGAACGCCGTGCGTCACTATCGTTATTATCATCGCTGTTTTGGTGACGCAGTCTCCTGGTCCTCCAGGTTGGGGGTTTGAAATGGGATGGCGTCCATTTCTGTAAAACTAAATCATTGCACCTCCCCGCTGCCTTGCGGACAGGCTTTTGAGCCAAAGACTTTGGTTGAGGACCCTAATCGTCCTCCTGTCTAGGTTTGGGCGCCCTGGCAATATCTCAGTCCACATACAACCATGACTTTTCCTTCCAACGTAAACTTCATCCTGCATCGGCCGTCGCGCAGATTATCAAGGGTCGCCTTATCTGCTGCATTCAGCAGGGCGGATAAACGAAAGTATGTTACTGCTGGCCCTTCCCTTCCTTATTTTCCACCTTTTTCTCTTACTCCCATCCCGACCCCCATTACTAACCATCCTTCTATAATTCCCAGCTTAATTGACAGCAACCGAAGTGCTACTGGAGTAGAACCATCTGCAGCCACCATCCCACGACACCTATCGGACGCCTATCGGCAAAAGTTCCTTATAAGGCCACGCTGTCCCGTTTCCATGGCGACATTCAACGTTCGCACTCTAAGACAAACAGGTCAACAGGCTGCACTCGCACGCACCTTGGACACACTGGGTATTGATATGCGTTGTGTGTCCGAAACTAGGATCAATGACCCTAACGGGGTTATTGAATTAACTGCACTCGGCTTATCCTCTTGTTATTGGTTGCACGCATCCGGAGATGCCAATGCAGCACTCACGGGTCAAGCTGCTGTAGGTGTCATTCTAAGCTCCAAGGCTGTGCCATCGTTGGTTGATTGGATTCCGGTGAACAGCCGTTTATGTGCAGCTCGTTTGACGACGTCAGCTAAGGTTGGTTCACGAAGTAGTACAAAACGCTGTTCGTTTGTGATTTCCGCAGTTCAAATGCTGTCAAGGACACATTCTATCACGAACTGAACACGCTACTACGCAGTGCTACTAGTTCAGATATTATAGTACTTGCAGGGGATATGAACGCACAAGTAGGGCGTCTGAGCTCTTCAGAAGCTCAGCGGGGTGGTAATTGTAGGCTTAACTCCGAACGGACTGACAACGGTGAGCGTCTGCTGCAACTGTGTGCGGAGCACCAGTTGTTTCTTAGTAACACTGCTTTTAGGCACAGTGGGCGCCGAAGTGCTACTTGGCGTCCACCTGTATCTGGCCAGCGATGGACCCAAATTGACCACATAGCCATAAGTTACAGATGGCGTGGTTCCATCCTGGATTGCCGCTCCTACTGGAGTACCTGTGTCGACTCTGATCATGCCTTGGTACGCTGTCGTTCCTCCATGAACTTTACCGGGGAGGGGGGGGTATCAAGCGTCCCCTACGATTGGCAAGGGAGAAATTGTCTCAGTCCTCGGTCAGGCAAGCCTACCAAGAAGCACTGCTTATCGAACTTTCGCTGTCCTGTCCTAATGACACTGAGCTCCAGTGGAGTAGGACCTCGGCCTCAATGCACGACGCAGGAGCATCTGATTGTGGCACTATCCATCGTCACCACACCAGTCACTGGATTTCCGAGACGTCAGTGAACCTGTTGGAATCTAGAAGACACCTCCCGGCTGGCTCTGAACCCAGTGTGACCAGACGGGCTATTAGGCGTGAACTAAAGCGGAGCCTACGTGCTGACAAGGAAGCCTGGTGGACCAGTAGAGCTCAAGAAATGGAGGAGGCAGGAGCAGTAGGCAATTACCGCAAGCTCTTCCAGCTGATCCGTACCACTGGTTCCAGAAAACCAGGCGTCAGTAAGACCATCAGAGACAGCGCGGGTGCTCTGATACACAATAAGGAGCGCCGTATGGCTCTTTGGGCGGAACACTTTCAAGGTCAGTTCAGCTGGCCCCCTGCTCCCGGACCTCTTCCTACTTAGGTGACGCAGGACGAGACATGGACGGTTAGTTTAGAGCTTCCATCGGAGGCCGAGGTCCGAAACGCGATTACAGCCCTTAATCGTTTTTGTGCCGCCGGCCCGGATTCCCTCCCACCTGCACTATTTAAGGATGGAGGTGGGGTCCTCTGCAAAGCACTGACCTCCTTATTCGAATGTATCTGGAAGGAATAGAGTGTGCCGGCTAATTGGAGCGAATCGATTATAGTGGCAATATACAAAAAGGGCAGTCGCACAGACTGTGCTAATCACAGGGGTATTAGCCTAACGCCAGTTGTGACAAAATTATTGGTCTCGATTCTCGTCCGTCTCCTCACTGCGGAACGGGAATCTCGGATTAGGGAAGAGCAGCGGTTTCCGCCCAGGACGTGGCTTTATAGACCAAATATTCACTTTGCGGCAGGTGCTAGAGCAGCGCTACGCATACCGCAGACCGACAATAGCTGTATTCCTCGATTTCAAGAGTGCCTTCGATTCAATCGATCGATCGATTCTGTTTGAAATATTTGCGCGGGTGTTCCTACGAAATATGTGAACACCCTTCGTGTTCTATACTCGAACACTACAAGCCGCGTCAGGGTCTATGGCGTCCTATCGGATAGCTTTCCGACCACAAGTGGCGTTCGTCAGGGTTGTCCGATTTCTCCGTTTTTGTTCAATTTCGTCGTGGATTCTTTCATGGAGTGTTCCCTTGCGGAATCTCTGGATGCAGGCGTTGAGATCCTGGCTGGTAAAAGATTAACCGATCTTGATTATGCGGACTATATCGTCTTCTTTTCATCCATGCTGGGGCAACGCAATCACCCCAGAATGGGCTGTCCAGAGTGGTCACATTATTTGGCCTCTGTTTCGCACCTTCGAAGTGCAAAGTGTTGCTGCAGAACCACCAGCCACCTGATGACCCCTTGACGCTTGCTAACGAGGAACTCGATTTGGTTGATCATTTCACTTATTTTGGCAGCTGCATCAGCAATGATGGGCGCATAGAAACTGACGTGAGCTCACGCATTGCAAAGGCCAGAGCTGCGTTCTTGAACCTGCGTCATCTTTGGCGACAGGAGTGAGTTTCCCTCCGTCTGAAAGGCCGTGTATACAAGGCCACAGTGAGGGCTGTACTGCTCTATGGTAGTGAGACTTGGCCCCTTCGGTCTGAAGATCTGAGGCGCCTTCAAGTCTTTGATCATCGTTGTTTGCGAAGCATTGCTGGTGTCGGATGGCACCAGCATGTCAGCAACGATGATGTGCGTAAGCGACTACTAGGTGGTGATGATCATGTTAGCTCCCTTGAGCAACAGATAGCACTGAACAAGTTGCGTTGGCTCGGACACGTGCTACGTATGTCTGATCACCGCTTACTTAGGAGGGCCTTGTTTAGTCTGCCAGGTGTCGGATGGCGCAAGGCTCGAGGTGGACAGAAGTTGACTTGGCAGCGGGAAATGAAGTCACTGACTACCAAACAGGTTGCTGTTTGTCCGTCTCGCCTTCCGGGTTGGAGTCCACGTGACTCACCTTGTGCTTGGCTCGAGACTTTACAGGACATGGCTCGCAACCGACACCAGTGGCGCGTCTTCTGCCGTCTCCTAATCGGGTTGCCTGTTTAAAGTGTGTTTGGTGCTGAGTTATCTGCTGGATTAATGGCTGATTATGACGCATGGCAGTGAAAGCCGCAAGGAAGCTGTCACGCCGATGCCGCCTTATCTTTGCACGATAGCCAGCTGTTTGTGACGGGATGTTGTCTACACAAGGTGTAGGCGCCTTGACCATGAATGTTTGCTTAGGGCATTAAGGTTTTCATATAAGTCCCCCTTCTCTCCCTCTTCTTATTCTTTATTTCATAGTTCCTCATGGCTGTATGACAACGAAGCATCTGTTCAAATGGCTGATGTACTGCTGTTGTTGATTGATGACACAGCTAGGAATTGTCGCCCTGGTTGCATACACCATAAAGCATCTAGCACGCTACAGCAGGCAAATGATCATGGCAGCCAGTACTGGTGACGGCTGCAGCTGGCCGACTGTCTAGTCGCCTAATTTATGTCCACGACTCAGCAGCGAACCTCCCCTGGTTGACACCGGTGCCGAGATAAGCGTTCTGCCTCGAAAAACGGAAAATCCCTTTCTATTTTCTACGGAAATTGCACTTCGGGCGGCTAACAGCACCAACATCAACACGTCTGGCCAAAAGCTGCCAACCCTTGATCTCGGATTCAGACGATCTTTCCCGTTCGTCTTCCTGATCGCAAACGTCTAAAGTCCCATAATTGGCGTTGACTTTCTTACGAAGTACGGTCTGATTGTAGACTTAAGCTGCAGGAAACTCCGTGACAGTGCCAATTCTCTCACCGTCCCGCTCGATCGGCCTCCGGATGTCGCTTCCCACCGATAGAGTATTCAGTGAATTACTTCATCAATTTTCTGCATTATATCAGTCGTCTGACGAATTTTCAGATTCGAAGCACCACTTTGTGCACCATATCGTTACGACCTGACCTTCTGTTGCTGTTCGGCCTCGACGGTTACCGCCCGACAAACTCGCGACAGCTAAGGCTTAATTCCAGCATATACTGAGTCTCGGCATCATCCGATAGCTCGTGATCTCCGTTGTATATGGTCCCTAAAAAATCAAGCAGGGTGGTGACCATGGGAAGATCACCGTGCTGTGAACAGTGCTACTGTTCCAGACAAGTCTGCTACCCCCATATTCATGACTTTTCCGTCGGTTTGCACGGCAAATCTATTTTTTCTAAGATCGATCCTATCTGTGCGTAGTATCAGATCCCTGTAATATCCAAAGATATCCCTAAAACCTCCAAAACCAACCATTTTGGCCTATCCAAATTCCTCCGCATACCTTTTTGGTTGCCTTATCTTTTCACGATAGCCAGCTGCTTGTGACGGTATTTGGTCTGCACACGGTGTAGGCGCTTAAGGCATTAAGTTTTTCAGGGATGTCCCCATTCTCTCCCGCTTATTATACTTTATTCCAAAGGTCATCATAGTTGTATGGCAGCGAAGCATCAGTTCATATGGTTGATGCACATGTTGTTGTTGTTCTCGTAGTCTTCGTTTGTGTTCTTTTGCATCGCGAAACGCTGCGTAGACTTTCCAGCGGTTCATCGACCAAGTCCGTAGATGGATTGATTTCGTTTTCGTTTACATCGATGACATCCTTGTGGCTAGTTCCAATCGCGAAGAAAACCTATCTCACATTTGCTTGATCTTCGAGCGCTTTGCCGAACACGATGTCAAAATCAACGTTGACAAATACCTTTTTGGCCAGTCGCATATTAATTTTCTTGGCCATCGAATAGACTGCGACGGGATCACTCCAATTCCTGAAAAAATGCAAGCCATTGCTGACTATTCTATGCCACAATCCTTTAAATGTCCACTTCGCTTTCTTGGAATGGTTAATTATTATAGCCTTTTTATTCCGGAGTGCTCCGGATTCTTCCAGCCTTTGAAAGACTTGCTTAAGGGTGTCATAAGTTCGAGCGAACAACTAAAGCCACGGCAGTCTTCGATAAGATCAAGGAAGCATTGTCCAGTGCCACCGCGCCTAGTACTCTGAATACCGACGTCGGAGCTTCCCTGGTTCTCGAAATCGACGCGTCGCAGACTGCCGTTGGGGTTGTACTACAGCAAGTAGTAAAAGGTCAACCTGTACCTTTGTCCTTCCTATCTCGTAAGGCACAACCCGCCCACACGGAATATAGTGCTTTCGGCCGCGAACCTTTAGCTGTTTATCTGGGCGTCAAACATTTCCGACATCTACTCGAACGACGTTCGTTTACTGTTCTTATTGATCATAAACCGCTCGCTTTTGCTTTTCTCAGATCACCTGATCCTTTTTCACCTCGCGAAACTTATCTTGATTATATATTACAGTTCACTACTGATATTCGACGTGTTGATGCAGCCAGTAACGTCGTCCCCGACGTGGTGTCCTGTCCCGTTTTGACATCCGCCATGTTTTACGTCAGCCAATTAACCTCGAAGGCATCGCCGCTCATCAACAAAAAGATCCTGAGTTCCAGCAGCCGAGGTTGGATTCATCCATCAAATTATCTCTCCTGCCTCTTGTCAACTCGGATTCCAAAATTTACTGTGGTATGTCCACTGACAAACCTCGACCTTTCGTCCCGCGGCAATATCGACATCATTAGATCAATCCAACGGTTTAACATATGGGCTGACGCGTTGATCGATTCACTCATTGGCCTCATGCAGTGCCACTATGGGATGTTTCAGCCGAAACAGCCGCCGGAATGTCCATCCAATCGTGAATGTCCGTGTTTGACACGCTTGCCGCTGTCACCGCGGATAGAGTCCCTCAGTTCAGCTCTGCTTTGTTCTATGACCTCAATCGCATTTTTCGTTGTTCACACCTACGTGTGGTGGATTAAAGGTAGATACTACTGCGCCGGGTATAAGTAGTGTGGTGGTGCAAGATGACACACCAACAGCGAGCCCTGCCGACTTCCCCAAAGTTGAAGATGACATCAGGATTAGTTCCATGCGCACGAGGAGTGAACACAGAGGCAAGCACCAGTTGGGGAACACTCCATGGAAATCACGCAGATGAGTGGACGCCCTCCAA
>CALYDF020008344.1:0-11747 GCA_944474145.2 Dicrocoelium dendriticum | reverse complement strand
TGACTGACATCAATTGTGAGCGGTCCACACTGGCCAGATGTAGTCATAATCATGCCGGCCGCATGGCAACAAGTGTCATGATGACAGACTGCTTTCATCTGCTTTCTGCGTGAATGGCCGCAGGCCCAATTGACGTCTTGAATCAGCGTCAAGGATTTATTTCGTTGCAGCCGTCCAATAGGAACAGGCCATGGACTTATGAGAGAATTTCGCTGATATATGCCAAGGAAATAGTGCTGCAGATGGCATAATCGTAGCGGCATTGTAACTGTTGTGATTAGAGGTAGGAATTGTGCAACTAATCTTGGAAGTGTGCATCGCTAGAGAGTAAGCTTAACAGGCGGAAAACGCGGAAGGGATGCATGATCACTTTTGCCTGCCCTGCTGTGCGGTTAAATATTGCAACCATCTGATGTCCGCGACGGCCAAAGCAGAATTAATTTTAATTAAAATGAAATAGTCTTGCTGGTATTTAGTCTGTCTGGGCGCCCAAATCCAGGCAACTATCGATTAGAGTGTTTAGCCAAGGAATCTGGATTAGAATCCTCTTTAAAGTGTAACGGTAATGTGGCAATGATCTATTTTTACAGACTGGGGTTAACCTTGTTCCAACTCACACTCTGGAAGACCAGGTGAGCGCGTTTGTCTGAACTCCAATCCTTGATCATCATTATAGGATTGTGTTTCAATTGGCCCGTATGTTACCACTAAATACAGCTTGATGAATTGAAGTGGTAGGCAAAACAGGGCGCTGCATCACGGTCCGGTCTTTTTACCATCGACTTCACTCTATTATGAAATATTACATGTTATTCTTAACGAAGTAGTCTGGAAGTTTAAATGCACTGATCGCCTGAATCTCAAACGCTGAACCGGATCAGTAATAACTATGTAGTTGGACGGATGAGAAAAGTAGCATTCTGGTGAGAATTTATAATAGGCAATAAGATAATGTTTAGTAAGTTAATTTGGATTCACTTGTAGCGATAAGCAAGAAGACCGTTTTTCATCATTCCCCTGAATGGTTCGCTTTAAAACTGCCGTTATTGCTTGCGCAGTGGGCAACAATGGGTCGAGCTAAAGCGAGCAGTCGACCACCTGGTGTTTACTTCAAGAGCTGGAAGGCTCAACCTAGCAAATGGCATGAAGCTCGTGAGCAGAATAAAGCTTCTTTGAAATTATATTTTGCTAAATTTACATATATCAGCAGCACAGAATCGAGCATGTCGTTCAACAGTTCGTTTATATACAAAACTATTATACTAGAACATATTGAATTCCGCTAATATTTTTGCGCACTTGTTTCCCCCCCCCCAAAGTTTTCCTTTTTTAAAGGCACTAAGAGTACACGGGTATGCATAAGCAAGCGTAGTTGCCACGCAGCCAGCATTAGTCGCACATGCACTAAGAATAACACGAGAGACGCCCGGTTCCTGGAACACGCCTTCCGGATTAAAGACGCTTGTGATATTTAATTATACGGGCCGGTATTCAGGTGCAATACGTATTGGTTTTACGTATATATATTCCGCTACGTTTAAGTGTTTGACTTGTCGGAGCCTCACACAAAAGTGTGGATCAATTGAGTTGTACAATACATCATCTCATAATATCGGTTCGATAGGAAACGCGTCACAGATGGATCGTGCCATTTCCATTAGTAACACGGTGCGAAAGTAATTTGGCCTGTGAAGACAATGGTACAATAATATAGTAAAGAATTTTATCTTCGAAGTTCTTTTATAACGCAAAGTTGTGGAAAGTAAGGCCACCAACTTTCGCGATTTTAACGTGATTTGTATCTCTTTTACCCAAAGTAATATTTAGTACACAACCCAAAGCCAAATGGGCAGCTTGCTCAAAAATTATCGCCACCACTTTGACTTCACAACTAGGTGTTTCACTCCAGTTATCAGGATTTGCGGAGGGATGATAGAACCGTACAGGATAGATTTAATTTCACCGTAAGAAAAAAACTTTGGTTCGGCGAACGCTGTGCATATCTAAATTTGAACAATCCTTGTTTTGAGACCCAATCAATGAAACCAGCCTGCACAAACGAATACACAATTTTGAAACATACAACTGTTTCTATGGTAGAGTACTGAAAAGCCGGCGAAATATTTACATAATCCGTCTGGCACTGATGAAACGATTACATAGATGGGTGAACGCTTAATTTGGAATTCATTGATAAAGCAAGTAAGCAGATGCCTGTAAGCAAACTGTGTTCCCCTCACTCTGCATACTAATGTGTAGTGATTTGGTCGGAAATACAGCTAAATGGATACATATTTCGAAGACAGCTTGTAATCGATAAAGTGAGATGGCTAGCAAGCTGGCATGATCACGAACATTATATGGTCTTTAACATTGTTTATCTGAAACACAATCCGCGCTTTTTGGTAGATCCAAATTTGGCACGTTTCGTATGTCCTAACAATAGGTTTTGCAGTGTTTCGCAGTTAAACTGGATACCGCATAAAATTATGCTTCAGTCGGCAACCGCAGTTACTGTATGTGTTGTTCCGTTAATATTTTACTCTGGCGTATATTAAGACATTGTCTGGACGGTAACTGCCGTTGCCGCAACAGCCGCCAGGAGATACCATCATCATTCATCACCAGCACGATTCTATCTCAGATGAGACCGTCGATCATACAATTGCAAAAATGACACGAACGAGCCTGGAGATTTAGCACATTAACATAGTTCTCGAAAGCTTTGTTTGGGCGCCGGTTTCGTGTAAAAAGTGATAAAGCTGGTAGATCTCGTTAGTCTAGTATTCGCAGAAATCACAGATTACTCGGACGACAGATTCCAGTTTCGCTAATTATTGCTGAATTTCTGTTTTATGGATAATGGGTCAGGTGGTTGCAAATCCTGTTGGGCTTTAACCAGCAACGGAGCACCATTGGGTAATCTTAGCTTGGTGTACTCTGACACCATGTCGCAGTATTCGCTCCTTCGGGAACAAACAAATATTTGACGAAGCAAGCTCTGCGAAAATGACTGCCAACCAATCAGAGAGGAACCTCGATAAAAATAGCCAACGCACATCCAAAACTAACGAATTTACTGTACTCATGAGATTCCTCTTTTAAAAAAGTTAAACAAACTTGCTCCAGCGAACCAATGAGGTAATATTGTCCCGCATCAAATCAAATGCTCTGTTCTTATGCGACATGCCAGCCGCTTGCTTGCACAATCACACCACCATCTTTTGAATCTCAGTTAAACACATATTTGTTTTAGTCAACATTTTAATTAGGCGGGCACTACAGCCGACTGGGTTATCAAAGGAACATTTCCTACTCCGAGTTGTAAAGTCCTGGAACGCAGTTCCGGCTCAGGAATTAGTGCCTCAATCCTAACCCTATTCAATAGCTCCTTGAAGATAGCATAACACTGCACACAAGGTGATGCCCTCCATGATTGTGGGAGTATTGAATTATTGGACAACAAACCTCGGTTGGTGTCATAATCCTCACAAACTCCAGTTAGGAATAGTCACACTTGTTACTGCAAGTCATTTGCTGAGTAAGGTACCACACCCGTTCTTTCGCCGACACAGTTATCCTGCAATACACACCGTAACCTTCCAACGGCACTTGTCAAGGTTTCGTTATTGTACTCGTCGTAAACAATTGCTCCAGTTAACCAAAATGTCATCTTACTTACTATCATGTTAGCCGTTAAATAGTGTTTTACTACTGAACTTCCTAGGTGGCTTGAATGATATCTCAATAGATTTGTCACGGTGATTTTTCAAAGTAACCGCCGGCAGCGTGAACTAGAAACCGAGCTTTTCCCTTCATTCATGGTAAGGAATGTGGAGCGAATCCCCATTAAATATATCTTTCCCAGCATCATGGAGTCACGGATTCTGCAAAGTCATGCTTTCACGAATCTCATCAAGCTTGGATGGCGTAGTTGGATTTGAGATATACGTAGATAAAAAGCGTTAGAAAGTAAATGAATAGATTTTCAACTTATGAGTGCTTTCTGCAAGTTACAAACTGATTGCCACTTGTGAAGCGGTTTGAGATTGCCCGAAACAACTGGATTAGCATTAACAAATGTAACAATTGCGCATTCGCATCGTGCACATTGGGCGTTTCAAAATTCACCGTAACACGTCACCCCGAGTGTACAGTGCGAACTAAGAGTACTCATTGACGGAAGTGTCGGGGGTTCATATCTTTTCCAAACGGGCAGCTTTTATGCATAGTACAACTCAAACCGCATGTGCATCATCAGTGAAGTTGCTCGAACCACATTATATTTTTACTGAGCTACTTAGATTCAAGTTCTAAATACGCCATCTCGTTAGATGGTGAAAAGTCCGCAACAAAATCGCCTGGCTCGGAGAACCAATCAGCGCTCTACCAGGCAAACTGAGCTACCTATGTTGCAATTTGTAGCGACTTACGTCTACATTCAAGATTCGAATTGCACCCGTTATAAGTTCCTTATGTGGTGAATATTTTTCTTCTCCTCACCGATCAAACTGTAACGTTCCGATTCACGAGCATCGCTGCATCATCAACGCGCGTGAACTAGAATGATAAAACTGAATCTCTCCTTTCCTCTTTGATTTTCCAGACCACGCGTGCATACATTGCATTTTCGCTAAAAAACGCAGTTGAAATTTTGGGACATTTTACTGATGCAATCTAGAATTCCGTAGTAATATTTTATGGATGGAGGACCGTTAAGATGCATTACCGTTGAGCTGACATCAGCTAGATTTCACGTTGGTAGAGTCTTACTGAGTCTTCATTGGGAAGACAGAGTCTGAGAGCTAAATTATAAAGTACTTGCGATTTCATTATGAACAGGCTTTAACCCAATAGTTGTGTGGGATCTTTCATAACTCTTGGTTTTTTGCGTCAGTATCGAGCAGGGTTTATGTCTACCCACTTCCGTTTCAAACAATGTGTTGCCAGTACGGATTCGTTGTGTTTGAATGCACCATTTATCTAGCTTGATTCAATCGATACAATTAGTTGTTGTATTACGGCTAACTTAGGATTATTCACGCATGCGTTGGTTCTGAACTAGGATGAATAGGAGATTGCGAAAGATTGATTCGTGTCTTTTTTGCGAATGTTCTGATACCTAATAAGTTTTGAAAGCAATACAGCATACAATAGCTCGAATGCCAATGGAAACTTCCTATTGTTTGTCCACTGACTGAGTGCTCTAATTTCCAAGCATCGTAGGTAACTTATTCCACATTTCTTCGTGAAGGCGATTGATCATGCGCAGTTGAACTTGTGGGTTAATTCGCCTCCTAGTTGGCAGCGTAAGCTTGTTCGGTACTACGTTCCAGAAACAGTTTAGAGCCTTCGCATACAAGTGATCTAGTGCATTAGTGAACATTTTCTTACATAAGTTGCTGTCGGTTTTCCTTATTAATAATTATTCCAACTTTCCGAGCGTCTCTCCTCGGCCGTCTGACCCGATTGATCAACTTACATGCACTGAAGTGTTGTTGTGGCAAAATTGGCATCGATTACTACTATAGACCACAAAATAATAAACGCTGTAATAAACCATCTGTAATCCCAGATACCTTAGAACTCCTTCGCTCAACAACAGAAATTCATTCCACAACTCGCAATGCTAAGTTTATGCGATTAAATACTAGATACAGTTAGGGAATAACGGTGAACTTTATCGGTAACACGAGTAATTCTCAGGCATCTGACAAATTCATGTACAGTCCATAGTTTCATTGAATGATATGGCATACGTTCGATAGTCGATGGATATCATGTGCCCTCAGTTCTACGTTACTATCAACAGTATAATAACAGGCACCAGCTTCTTAATATATTAGCAGGAAAGCAGCATTCACCATATTCTCGCTGCGTGTGAAATGTAATATATGGTAGTTCGTGCTTAAGTTTCTCCATATACCAGACTTGAGAAGAAGTAAACCTCAACAATTAAATTACACCGAAATCTTATTCTTGACTGCGCGTTATGTTGCTTCTTAAACAGGCGAATTTTTGCTTTCCGATGTCGATCCATCCTATTTTATGCGCTTGGAAATTAGGACGTTCATCGTTAGCTTTTAAGATACTAGCATACCAACCTCCGGAGCTAGTTATAATGTACATATTGGTTTCATTCCATACCGTAGCGCTATCATTGTTATTATTTAGGTACATCGCTCTCCAGGAGATTGGGTACCTATTATGCCCTAAATTAAGTCCCAGAAAGCACGTAGCCTGTTGGAGGTGGAACTTCGGTCGCCTTAACTGCAGGGTTGATTCGGTCGATTCTGAATTTCCCACCTTTATTTCGACACACGACGTGCGTGATTATAACTTGAGGAAATTACATAACTACGTTGTTAAAACGTTTTACAAGCACACCTTGCTTTTTGTATATTTTTGATTGCAATATTTTTGGCACCAGTTATATGAAGTTTCTGCATATATTTCCATCTTGGTATCAACCATAAATGAGCTGGACAGCCGTTATTCTAGCACTCTACATTTTGCTGGTTAAGTTGCTTTATTAACACTGACACCGGAGTGAAGAACCTAATTTAAAGACAATAGCGATGCATGCATCTATGTTTTATTTGTCCATGCTATGAATTTGCCCTGTGCTAGATTATTACTCGAGTACATTCAGGAGAAGCAGGAAGAGGACTGTATTTGTGTAAAGGAATTGCATGGCCATTTTTAAGACTTTCATCAATCCCTAGTTAAATGCAAAATACTTTGCGCCTTCTTACTTAATATACATCTAAGCACAACGATTAATAAACATAAAGATAGGCTTGATATTCTTATGTAAATTAGTCAAAAGAAATTGTTTTTATTCCGGAACTATAGCCAACGCAAAGTAGCTAGATGAGTAATTTGAAATAACATACAAATGGTTCCAGTGCGCAAACAATTATACTTAAAGGAATACACTGAAATTTAGAAACGCAGTTTGTTAAAATAAAATACTGTGAATCCTAACAGTCGCGCGAGGTCTGTTGCAAATAATTTGCATTTGAGAATACTATCTGTGTATTGTTCCTGGTTATCGGTTTGTTAATTACCAGTATCCAACAATCGCTCTACATACATTGTGTTTCCCTATATTGACATTTAAAAAGAAATACCTTTAAAATGAAAGATATAAATTTCAAATCATCTCCACTATTCCAGCACTTGGTTGTACCCAAGGAAGCCGCTGATTATTAAATTATTGTGTCGAATTCCACTTATTCTTCTGGATTACTCTGGTACACGTGGTTATTCTGTGTGACTTGTGCACCAGCATTGATCTATTGGTATATTTTTCAATCTGTACAAATTTGCAGGATGTTCCTTTGTTTATTTCGGGATACTCATTGATCGGCACAATTGCCGTCTGTGTCCGCAATCCCGGATTTTTCTACTGCAATCGGTCATGATGACTACCACACCGGTAACCCAAAATGAAGTATTTTGTGCTAAGCAAACTCGTGATAAGGTAGTCAAAGAAGCGTTGACTTGTATAAATTGTCAAGTCCGGTACGATTCGAAGTGTTTCAAGTTATGCAGAATCATTATAATGAAATGCAACAGGCCGCGTTCATTTTGGTTCTTTTCGAATTGCACGAGGTTTCCAATAATACATGCTTACTAGCTTTACCATAACAATTCAATAGCCAACTCGTTAATAATGAACATAGTTTGAATGCAAACTTGGCTTCTTTCGAGGCGGTATTAGCGCATCTTGCGCCTCATCCGTCTCCCATAACTTCTACTTCAAAACCAAGAAAAAGTGTCAAGCTTTCACACTGCCTCACAGCATTAGAAACAGTAACCATTAACCAAGTCGTCATCAAGACCGATAAAAGCATGTATAGCCCCACAGTCCACAACGGCAAAACGGGTCAATTGCCAGATGCAACATACAGAGACGTCACTAATCCCTCGATAACGGTGGATCCCACATAATCGAAAAACAGGTGAGTCTACGATGCCTTGACACTTATGTGCATCAAGTTTCCTGAGTCCAAGCGAACTGCTTAAGCGGTAAACAGCTGGATAATTTAAATAAATGGTGTTCCTTTGTCATAAATTCAGAGTTTAAAATTGTCCCACTAATGTAATGCGCATCACTAGACATCTAACCTCGAGTCCTTATGTAAGCCCCGGGTATTGCGAGTAACATTGGGATTGAGTGATGATGTCAAGACGGTGCATTTGGCGGCATTCCGCCTGTGGACTGAAAGCAGTGGAATGCGCATATTTTCGGATCTTCCATGGAGCGAAAACCAGCGAAACAAAAATAATCCAAACGACCACCAAACAGACAGTAGCGTGCTCGGGTGGCGTGTCCGAGCTATTGACAATTAGCAAGTAAGAAGCCTTGCTCATGACCAGGTAAAATTGAGTTACATCCGTGAAGCTTTCTGTGCGAGCGATGTCAAATTTCATTCCATAACATGGTTACCCATGCTACTAAAATAGAGAGGCAGTGGTGTAATGACACTGAAACTAATAGCGTAGTCACAACAAATGGCCGTGAACTAAATCAATAGCTGACAGTTACTTCGCTACACACTTCATTGGAACCTATACTGAAGACAGCACTTAGATGGCCGAACCAACTCGCTGTTCTCGCGGAAACGACACCATCCGCGGTTCAATCTAACCACATCAACGATTCAGAAAATTGTGCGCTTAGACTCGTGCAAATCGGGAAGGCTGCTGATGGACTACCTCCGACAGGTGCAAGTGAGACCAAAAACTGATTGCAGTCTATTAGAAAATCGGTAATTCACACAAAAAGCGACTCAGTACATGCCTCTCCTCGGTCGGCACAAATAAACAACATTCATGTGCGCCTAGTCCAAAGGCTTTTGCTATCCTGCAAGCTTTATTATACGTACCCCTACGAGTAAATATATATATATATATATATATATTATACACAATCTGTGGTACAGATATTGTGCCATCGGAATCATTGCTGAATAGGAAAACAATATGAATAATAAGAAAAGAGCAACAAGAAATGCTTTTTTTGTCAAGTTTACCACTCACAGTTTTTGAAATTTTTTTCAGTTTGTTCTTTTTTAGGGGGAGGAGGAAGGGATACCGTAACACACTGATGCACACTTCCGCCATTTACATCGATCTTGAGCCATAACTTCCAAGGTTTTCAACCAGCAAGTATCCTCATCTCTCGGACCCCAACCAGGTAGTCGACAACAACCGGCCGAGGCCAATTGTTTCGTCAACTTTTTCATGCGGCTTCTCCATGTTGTAGGCTGTCCACCAGACCGTCTCTTCCAGCCCTGTCCAGCAAGTGCAAACAACGCACGACGGGGGTAACGCTGGACAGGCATGCGCAATACGTTTCCCAACCACCGCAGTTGATGCAGTGAGATGAGCTCCACGAGCGAATGGCTTCCACGTCCCAAGACACGCTGTCTAACTTCCACATTGCTTACGTGGTGCTGCCACCACACACGGGCAATGGACCGCAGACAGCGGTGCTCGAAGACGGATAGCCTGCGCAAGTCATCTTTACGAATGGGCCAGGTCTCGCATCCGTACAACAGTACAGCACGAACAGTTGCACAATAGACCCGCCCTTTGATGGAGAGACGAATGTCGTGGCGACGCCACAAATGCCTCAGCCTAGAAAAAGCGAGGCGTGCTTTCGAGATGCGCATCGAAATCTCGTCTCCAACAGCCACGCCAGCAGTGATGCAACTTCCCAAGTAGACAAAGCTCTCCACAACCTCCAGTGTCTCACCAGCAAGCGTGAGTGCAGGCAGAGGCAACTGCCAGTCTTGAAGGAGAGCCTTGCATTTGGATGACGAAAAGCACATACCGTACTTTGATGCTTCAATCGTCAAGCGGTTTAATGCAAGTTGGACGACCTGTGGATCGTCACCCAGCAAGACGATATCATCAGCATAATCCAAATCAACAACTCGACTACCTGGGAGGAGCTCAACGCCAGCGTTCAACGAAACACTCAGAGCGTTCTTCAGGACATCCTCAATGGCAAAGTTGAATAGGAACGGAGAGATAGGGCATCATTGTCGAACTCCACTGGAGACCACAAAGGTAGGCGAAAGCATGCCATAAGCCCTAACCCTGCCCGAGGTCAGACTGTATAGAGCGCGCAGTATGGAGACGAACTTCTCGGGGACACCGTTCCTCAGAAGGCACTGCCACAGTACTGTACGTTCGACAGAATCGAAGGCTGCACGGATATCCAGGAACACAGCAATCGTTGGCCTCTGATACACATGGCGGAGCTCGAGGATCTGGCGAAGTGTGAAGATTTGATCGATGCAGCCGCGACCAGGGCGAAAGCCAGCTTGTTCTTCTCGCTGCAACGATTCGCGTGTTGGGGATAGCCTGCGAAGTTTGATGGACACCAGCAGCTTGCAAACGACGGGGACTAAACTTATTCCTCTGTAGTTGGAGCAGATTGTGCGCAGGCCCTTTTTGAAGCTGGGGACGACGATCGATTCACCCCAAGATGATGGAACCTTCTCTTTCGACCAAGTTTTCGAGAACAAAACGGTGAGTTCTCGGACCAGCGATGCGCCACTATCTTTAAATAGAGCTGGGTGAAGACCATCAGGGCCTGGAGCTTTATAACGCTTCAGGTGCCGGAGCTCCTGCTCGATTTCCTGGGAAGAGCGAGGGTCTGTTGGGGTAGACCACTCGGCCCCAGCGCGAGCGCCAGAGGTAGCAGATGGAGCTGGGGGCCAACAAAACTGCGAGCCAAAATGTTCGGCCCATCGCTCCAACCGTCGTCGAAGATTGGTGATTAAGGTGCCATCCTCTTCGCATATCGTTTCACTTATACCAGATAGAACACCTTCGGTGACTCGAAGGAGATGGAAGAGTTTCCTGGTATTACCACAGAGACTAGCACGCTCCATCTCCCTAGCACGTTCACACCACCAAGCTACGCGGTCCATTTGCAGACTCCTGCGCAACTCTCGACCAAGGTATTGACGTTCTTCAACGTGTCTCGAATCTGATGGGATCAAGCGGCGTTTGTCCATCAGCGACAAGGAGTCGGCGGAAATCCAATGTTTCGGTGGGTGACGGGTAACTCCACAAGTGTCGATACTGGCGGAAACTAACGCATCTTTGATATGCGCCCACTGTGAATCGAGATCACGGTCAATAGCTGAGCCAAGCAAGGTTCACAGTGAGGCTTGGTACCTGGTTAAAACCGCAGCCTTTTGTAGATTTGCGACATCCAGTCGGTAGTGGGCGCGCTTAGGTGATCCTCCGAAACGCATGCAAATCTTAGCACGAACCAATGCGTTATCGGAGTCTAGAAAAGTTGACCAGTACGATCGGCAGTCCGTTACGCTTCCGCGCCATCTGTAGCTGATTGCTCTGTGGTCAAGCTGGGAGCACTCTTACGTTTGCGAGGGCGGGCGCCAGGTAGCAGTGTGTCTCCTCGAGTGCCGAAAACTAGTGCTCGAAAAAAACAAGCGATGATCAGAGCAAAGAGCAAGTAGTCTGTCTCCATTGTCTGATCGACTGCCACCGAGACCAAAACTACCCCCAATGTGGTGCTCGCTTGTTAGAAGGCGGCCAACCCTACGAGTAAGGCTTACTAAGTAAACCTTCCGAAATGCGACTGAGTCAAAGAGCAAAAGCCTGCGACTTCATTGCCATAACGGATCCATGATTATGCCCTGACAAACTTGAAATAGAGATCGTGCTGCCAGGCATGTCCATTATACGGCACGACCGAC
>CALYDF020008343.1:0-11636 GCA_944474145.2 Dicrocoelium dendriticum | reverse complement strand
GGAGGCTCTGCTCTTGTTGATGCTTTGCATGAATTACTAGTGAAACTGTGGGAGCAGGAAACTGTCCTAACCGACTGGAGCCGCTCCGTTATTGTTCCCATCTTCAAAGGCGGCTCGCGCTCGGAATGCGGCAACCATAGAGGAATCAGTCTGATCTCCAGCGCCTCCAAATTACTCGCGTCCATAATTCTCCACAGACTGACTGGCGCTCGTGAAAGCCAGATTCGTGAGGAGCAAGCCGGGTTTCGTCGGGGTCGTGGCTGCATCGACCAAATCTTCACCTTGCGTCAGTTGTTGGAGCACCGCCACACATATTGGCGGCCCACCGTAGTCGTGTTCCTCGACATCAAAGGTGCCTTCGATTCGGTTGATCGATGTGCCCTTTGGAATTGTCTACTCAGGAAAGGTGTGCCCGAGAAATATGTAAATATTATCCAAGCATTATATGCGCGTAGCACGGGCAGAGTAAGGGCTTACAGCAGGCCCTCGCCACCCTTCAATATCTCCAGCAGTGTGGGACAAGGATGCCCGCTGTCACCTTTCCTATTCAACTTCGCTATTGACGAAGTCATGGAGATTGCATTTACAGGACATGACTTGGAAGGTGTGGAGCTACTCCCAGGAGAACGACTTCTTGACTTAGAGTATGCAGACGACATTGCCCTCATCTGTGACAGCTCCCAGACGTGTCAAGCCGCGCTGGACAGATTAGCACTGGCTGTCAGTCGCCTCGGACTTTGCTTTGCACCACCGAAGTGCAAAGCGTTCCTCCAGGATTGGCAGGGTTCGTCCCCTGTGCTGACCCTTGGTGGGGATCAGCTAGAAGTCGTTCAGAAATTCAATTACCTGGGAAGTTGTATCAGCGCCCTTGGGATCGTAGACGAGATCACGAACCGCATAGCGAAAGCTCGAAGTGCTTTTGCTAACCTTCGCCACCTATGGCGACGGCGCGACATTACTCTCGCCCTGAAGGGTAGAGTGTACAATGCAGCGGTACGTTCGACCTTACTGTACGGTTGCGAAACCTGGCCCCTAAGATCGGCGGACATGAAGAGGCTACTTACGTTCGACCATCGGTGCCTTCGCAGTTTGGCTCACATCTGGTGGGAACACCGCGTGCGTAACGAGCGTGTTCGACGCCTTGTTTACGGCCTAGGAAAAGGGAATGAACCGCTCAGCACCGTCATTTCACTCACCAGGCTCCGATGGCTGGGCCACGTGTTGCGCATGCCAACCCACCGACTCCCTCGACGTGCGTTGTTTGCTCACCGGGGATGTGGGTGGAGGAAGAGGAGAGGTGGCCAAGCGATGACTTGGTCCAGAGGAATGAAGGCCCTCACTTCGGAGTTGGCCTCAGTTGGAGCTTCACGGCTCCCTGGTTGGGGTCCAAAAGACGGTGAAGACGTTTGGCTGGATACACTTGCTGATATGGCAAGGAGCCGACCTCAGTGGCGTTTCTGCTGTGAGTTTCTTTGTCCCTCTCCATCCCTTTAGCCTCCCCTTCTATCTACGATCTTATTTCGTAGGGTAAAACGTAATTAAATTTTTGTTTTTTGCCTAGTAGCCGGCTAGTAGCTTACCGGAACGATGCCTATCCGTTGCTGGTAGCTCAGCTGGCATTCAACTGTCGTATTTATTTTTCCTTTATGTATTGTATGTATGTATGTATTTCCTTTATGTATTGCGGTACAATAGCGGAGGTGTTTTACCATCTCTAGCTGACATGTATAATGATGATGATGATGATGATGAACGGCATAATCCAGTGAGCAGTACCAAGCAGACTTGCATGAACTGATCGCCAATATTCCCTTATACAATCATGTCACCACACCCACTAGATTCAGGACAGCACACAAAGCCGTCCATATTGGACCTTGTGCTCACGAATGAATAGCTACTGGTCGCCAGGTTGTTGATGGATAGTGCATTGAGTCTCACTGACCATGTAATGATAACGATAACTATAAGTCGCTAGCTTTGGTTGTCAGTGCTTCTAGAAAGCAACAACGAAACCTCTCCACTTCGGATACCGTCCTAGTGATGGGAACGCCAGAGCTCAACTACAAAGTAAACAGAGATCTCAGTGGATATTATGTGTCGCCATTCAACCAAATTACAGGTATTCCAAACCCAACTTTTAATTGAAAGTTTTGTTAAAACTGAATATAAATGAAGCAAAATATACTGCAGCTTACGGAAATCCTGTTGTTATGCAAGTCCTGCTTTAGATGTGCAAATTTTACGGAAGCGAATAACGTTTAAATGTTCGAGCAAGTGGGATACAACAAGCGTAGCAGATGAAAACCACCCAATTCTTTTGGCACCCATTAATATGAGACTAATGACGCTGAAGTTGTAGAATAGAAATCGAAAAACGGGTATAGAAAATAGTGTACAACGGTAAAGTATGACACTAAAATCAAGATACTGCGCAGTTCTAAGTTTGGGGGCAGGACAGTAGATACGTATAGACAATGCGTACCTCGAAATGCTGCGTCCGAAATGCTCAGCAAAGTGAAGTGCACACTGAAGTCCAAGGAATAAGTAAGTATTCGGCATACGACCTGTTGGTCCTCACCAGTTTCTATGCGAACACCGAAGTGGTAGCCTACTGTCTATCACTTGCGTTTGGGAGGAGCAGTCGCCCAAACCGTTAGAGAATGATATATAGCCAGTATTTGCCTGTTCAAACCTCGCACATTACACTTAACGTAGAGACATGCCAATTTAATGCACTGGGATTTAAGCTTGACCGGTGTGCACATGGAAAATCCGCAGTATGTAAGGTGTGCGCGTGCATTTTATTCAAGTGTCCACTTTCGCTAAACACAATTACTGATAATCTTAAGCCATTTAGTCCACAGCAACTGACCAGTAAATAATACTTAATACTTATAAAGTACCTTAACCCCCAAAAACCACAGAAGTGCATGTTACTCTTTGAACCTTCTGAATAACTAAATGGCAATTCGGAAGATAACTTCTAGCATGATGCTGTTGCGTGGAATTTTTGTTTTTACAATTTGTGCTGCTTTCTTCGTCTGGGCTTAAAAGCTTCTTTAAATAGCAGTTACTTCTAAACTATTTAAAAAGTCGATCGTTTTCATATTCCATTGCGGTTGTTCATTGGACACCAACTGCCTCATGTTATTCGATCATGCGTTCTCAAGCTTATATCACAGAAATTCCTGTTCAGTAAACCCTGATGTGTGCAAACCGTGGAAAACGTCCGTTCTCATTATCACAGACAAGTTTAGCTAAGTTATTAGGCAGGTGGATTAAAATCACTTTCAGGCACATGGCTTAAATTTCAGAGATTGTTAGCACCAATCGCACATCAATTCAAATTTAATTACGCCTTTTGTGTGCTTCCGGTGGCTGCACTACCATTTTTGATTACAAGTTAGCTGCATTTGTGTAAAACGTAGAAATTCTCTATTAACCGGATTTGACTACCAGTGAGGATTGATAACAGGATAGACGGACGCAATTCCAACCATGAAGTATTTCTCAACGCAGAGAATAATCTCGCAATGCTGTCGACATTGACAGCGGACGGTAAGCGTCATTAAGGATGAAAAGCTACACCAGTAAAGAGCATGATTGCTACAGTTTCACAGGCTTACTGACGGCTTAGTGCACAATATGCGTACAAGAAATGCTTGTGCATATCGACATGCCGATATTTAACATTCAAAGAAAAACGTTTTAGTGGGACAACCTCAATTCCGTGTGTGATGGTGGCGGAAAGCTGAGGCGTAGGGACTCGTCTGCCTCAGTGCGCTCGATCGGGTGATCGAACGAGTTGGCGAATGAGTTTTTAGATATACAGCTAGTTGTACTTTGCCTCAGAGTTGCGAATACAGCATTTGTGTGCAGAGCCGGTGCGGGTTCTTTCTTTTTGACGCGGCTGGGGAACCCAGGCACAAAACATAGTGTCGGAGGTGCTGACGTACCAAACCCCACTTGCATTTGATGCACAAACATTGGTTCCATCCCCGCATCCTCTGCAAGTGACGGAAAGCATATTAACGGTTTGCTGGAGGACGTGGAAAGCGAGATGGGTGGATTTCACTACGCTGATCGCGTTAGATGTATATTCGACTTCACATCAAATAGCGATGTTTCGGTACGGCTTCGGCGAAGAAACGAGACGGATATTAGAAGCCTGGAACTTTTGTGAATATGCCGAAGAACCGGATCTTTCAATAATAATCAACTGGTTTGTTGATTATTTTTCGGGCCAATTTAACTTTTTCTCTCACTGCTGCGATCGGCCGACGTCAGCGCACTTAATATTGAAAGTCGGCAAGAAAAGCAAAAGATTTCACGAAGTAACTGGTGGGATCGCGAAGAGCATGAATGGATGCTTGTAACACTGTCAATTCAACGATCAGCACCTTTAAAACTTGATTCAACATCCACCGTGATTACTGATTACTGATTACTGGTTGGAAGCAACAAGTGGATGTTTCTCTATGTAGCTGCATTACGTGGCACTCAGGAACGACGACATATTGTATTGTGGCGCGCTCGATTTATTTTATGTCGGCAATGTGTTTAGCCAAGATTTTCTTAAATGCCGACAACGACTTTGTCTCAACTACGTTCTGCGGCAGGTCGTTCCATGCATTCACCACTCTGCGTTCGCAACAGAGTTGGTGAACCACCCCCTTCAAATCCGGTACGACAAACTTGTACCGGTGTCCTCATGTGCTGCTTTGTGTTAGCAGATGAAGCAGCGACCACAAGATCGGGTAATCACCCAGATGTAATATTCCGTGCATCATGATGAGGTCAACCCTCACTCGATGATACGCTGGGGTGTACAGCCCTAGTGTCCTACCCCGGTCTTCGTACGGTACACATCGTAAGTTGGGAATCAGCCTGGTGGCTACATGCTGCACTCGTTCAATCTTTTCTACCTCCTCCAGAGTTAGAGGACTATATGCGGGAGCGCCATACTCTAGCATTGGTATTATTATAGAGACCAAGAGGCAAGTGGCAATGTATTCGGACCAAGTGGTGAAGCTGCATCTGAGCGCCCAAAGTATACGTAAGCTGTTTTGGTAAAACCTGTTCGTGTTGTCCATGGAGTTTAGGTCGCAGCTTGAGATTACACCGAGGTCTCGCACGAAAGGCACGGAATGCGACGGTTGATCGGCCACCGTGTGGATTCGACTGTGCTCACACTTACCCAGCCTCATGTATTGCGCCTTGACCGCGTTGATCGGAAGCTTGACCTCTGCAGACCACGTGGAGAGGCGGTCGAGGTCATGCTGAAGCAGGTCACCATCAGCGGGCGTGCGGATTACTCTCCACACCTCTAAGTCATCTCCGAACAGCGTACAAGGTGGTTGGAGTAGTGGAGACACATCGTTTACATGGATCAGAAACAAATTATGCCCAGTACAGTGCCTTAGGGCACCCCACTGATCGATGGATACCAGTCGGTCAAAGGGTTGTCAACCTGGACCCTCCACTTTCGATCAACAAGTAAATTCTTGATCCATCGATGCAATGAGCCGCCAACACAGCACACCGTCAGTCTGTCGAGGAGCACTGCATGATTCACTTTGTCAAAAGCCTTACTGAAGTCAATGTGAGTACACTGTTCGAGATACACTGCACCGGAATGCAGTTCTATGCAACACGGAGTTGTCATAAAGGGTGGAACAATTTGCTGATACATCCAAAAGAAAAGGCTGCAGCGAAAGTTTACAAGTAGGTAACGAATCGACTTATAAAATTAAGAAAGGCGCATGCGGGTCTTTATTTAATGCTACTTGGAAAAATACCCCTAGTGAATTCGACAACAATCCGGTACAGCTTCTATTCAAGCACAAAGCAACCCGAAAGCTCGCCCGCATTAAAAGGAGCTACTACAACTGAATCAAACGAACTACGAAAAAATGAAAAGAGGAAGGATGTGATGGTGGCGGAAAGCTGAGGCGGAGGGACTCGTCTGCCTCAGTGCGCTCGATCGGGTGATCGAACGAGTTGGCGAGTGAGTTTCTAAACATACAGCTATTTGTATTTTGCCTCAGAGTTCCGAATATATCGTTTGTGAGCACAGCCGGTGCCAGTTCTTTCTTTTGACGCGGCTGGGGAACCCAGGCACATAACACAGTGGATTTTAAGTATTCTCATTCAGCTGTCAGCATACTGTAAACGAAAGCTTTCAAAGAACAGGAGTGGCAAGTAATCCATACCAAGTGTCGATAATGAGCTATCATTCTGTTTATAGGGAACATAATGCAATGTCCCATGTTAAAGGAAGATTTTACACAAGGCAAACTTGCTTTAACAGATTGGGCTTCTGACGCCAGATGGAGCAAACCTCAGTGATTCACGACTGATCCGGACTAATTTGTTTACTAGTAAGCTTGAATATATCACTGCGTATCAAGTAGTCGATCAGGTGCAGGCAGTTGAGCTACCAATTGGTTCAATAACAGCTATAGCTAAGTTCCGATTAATGCGCCGTAAAAAGCGGGTAGATAGCTCCCACCCAGTGTGGCGGCTATGCACGCTAATGCATGAACGGTAACTTGACGGTAAGGCTATTATGCGTTGTATTCGTTCAGCAAATTGCTGGTATCTTGTTACAGCACAAGCTAAACCGCAAAGAAGTTTTTCTTATCGAGTGGCGTAATTAGCGGCAGAACTTTGTTTCATTTTGTTCTACCTTATAGGGCTGGCTTATAGTACCACCTCGTCGTGGTCTCAGCTGGGTGGTTCGGGTTTATCCTAGCTCAGCCAATGGTTCGGCGGTAGTATTTCAGGAGAACGGACCTTAACGTGGTGCGACGGTTTGCGTACCTGTTTGATCCATTGAGCTATACTTGGTGGTACCTCCGAGCACCTTGAGAGATACTGCTACCAGGTTGGTCAGTGGTCAAAGGTCAGACAAATTCAGCCTCCTGGTCCTCCAGGTTGGGGGTTTGAAATGAGACGACGTACATTTCTGTAAAACTAAATCATTCCCACCTCCCCGCTGCCTTGCGTACAGGCTTTTGAAGCACTGGGTTTATATGAGGACCCTAATCGTTTCCTTGTCTATGTCTAGGCGCCCTGGGAATATCCCAGTCCACCTACAACCATGACATTTTCTGCAAATATAAACTTCATCCTGCATCGGTCATGGCGCAGATTATCTGGCGTCGCCTTATCTGCTGCATACAGCAGGGCGGATAAGCGAACACCTGCTACAGCTGGAGCCTCCCTTCTTTCTTTTGCACCTGTTTCTCTTACTCACATGGCGACCCTCATTACTAATCTTCCTTCTATATCATTATACACGTAAGCTAAAGGTGGGAAACACTTCAGCTATTGCGCCGCAATATAATTCCCAGCTTAATTGAGAGCAACCGAATTGCCACTGGAGTAAAAGCGTCTGCAGCCACCTTTTCGCGACACACACCGGACGTCAATCGGCAACAGGCCCTTATAAGGCCACGCTGTTCCGGTTCCCTGGCGAGGTTCAAAATTCTCACTGTAAGACAAATAGGTCAACAGGCTGCACTTACACGCACCTTGGACACACTGGGTTTTGATGTGTGTCGTGTGTTCGAAACCAGGATAAATGACCCTAACGGGGGTATCCAATTAACTGCACCCAGCTTGTCCTCTCGTTTTTGATTGCAAGCATCAGGAGACGTCGATGCAGCACTGAAGGGTCAAGCTGGTGTAGGTATCATTCTAGGCTCCAAGGCTGAACCATCGTTGTTTGATTGCATTCCGATGAACAGCCGTGTACGTGCAGCCCGTTTGAAGACATCAGCTAAGGTTGATTCACGAAGTAGTACAGAACGTTGTTTGTTTGTGATTTCCGCTTATGCTCCCACCGACTGGATTTCTAATGCTGTCCAGGACTCATTCTATTATGAACTGAACGTGCTACTACGCAGTGCTACTAGTTCAGTTATGAACGCACAAGTACGTCGTCTGAGCTCTTCAAAGTCTCAGCTTGGCAGTAATTATGGGCTTAACTCCGTGCTGCTGGCACAGATTCCCTCCCACCTGCACTATTTAAGGATGGAGGTAATGTCCTCTGCAAAGCGCTGACCTCCCTATTCTAACTTATCTGGAAGGAAGAAAGTGTCCCGGCTAATTGAAGCGAATCGATTATAGCATCAATATACAAGAAGAGAAGTCGCACAGACTGTTCTAACCACAAGGGTATTAGCCTAACGCCAGTAGTGATAAAATTACTAGCCTCGATTCCCGATCGTCGCCTCACTGTGGAACGTGAATCTCGGGTTCGGGAAGAGCATGCCGGTTTCTGCCTAATACGTGGCTTTATAGATCATACGTTTACTTTGGGGCAGGTACTGGAGCAGCCCCACGCACTACACAGACCTACAATAGCTGTGTTCCTCGTTTTCAATTGTACGTTCAATTCAGTCGATCGATCGATTCTGTTCGAAATACTTGCGCGGAATTTGATTCCTACAAAATATGTGAACAACTTATGGGCTCCATACTCTAACACTACAGGTTGCGTCAGAGCCTTATGTGGCCTATCGGATAGCTTTCCGACCACAAGTGGCGTTCGTCAGGTTTGCACGATTTCACCATTTCTGTTCAATTTCGACGTGGATTACATCACGGAGTGTGCCCTTGCGGAATCTCACGATGTAAGCATTGAAGTGCTGCCTGGTGAAAGGTAGGTTGATCCTGATTATACGGACGATATCGTCTTGCTTTTCGAGGATTTTGCTGTGGCACAATCAACCCTGAATAGCCTGTCTAGTGTGGTCCCATTAATTGGTATGTACTTTGCACCTTCAAAGTGCAAAGTGTTGCTGCAGGACCACCAGCCACTTTATAAGCCCTTGACGCTTGCTAAAGAGGAACTCGAGGTGGTTCATCAATCCACTTATCTTGGCAGCTGCATCAGCAACGATGGGCGCATAGAAACTGACGTCAGGTCACTCATTGCAAAAGCCAGAGCTTGGAAATTATTGAGAATACCTGTAGCTCGGTGTGTGGATGAGAGGATTGTCCTGTTCTCCGAGCCGGGCATTTCTGTTGCAGACGTTTCGTTACCAAACTAGGCATCATCTTCAGTGCGGCTATGCAGTCCTGATTAGCGGAGTCTCGCAAACCAATGCCAGATCCGAATGACTCGGAAATGACTCTGACTCTGAAAGCCAGAGCTACCTTCTTGAAGCTGCGACACCTTTGGCGACAGAAGAGAGTTTCCCTACGTCTGAAAGGCTGTGTATACAAGGCCACAGTGAGGGCCATTCTGCTCTATGGGAGTGAGACTTTACCCCTTCGGTCTGAAGATCTGAGGCGCATTCAAGTCTTTGATCATCGTTGTCTACGGAGTATTGCTCGTATCGGATGGTACCAGCGTGTCCGCAACGATGAGGTGCGTAGGCGAGTACTAAGTAGTAATAATCATGCCACCTCCCTAGAACAACAGCTAACTCTGAATAAGTTGCGTTGGCTCGCGCACGTGCTACGTATGCCTGGTCACGTCTTATCTAGGAGGGTCTTGTTTAGTCTAGCAGGTGTAGGATGGCACAAAGCTCGCGATGGACAAAAGTTGACTTGACAGCGGGAAATGAAGTCATCGCCGACCGAACTGGGTGCCGTTGGTCCCTCTCACCTTCCGGGCTGGAGTCCACGTGACGCGCCTTGTGCTTGACTTGAGACTTTACAGGACATGCCTCGGAACCGACACCAGTGGCGCGTCTGTTGCCCTCTCCTAATCGGATTGCCTGTTTAAAGTGTACGTAGTGCTGAGTTATCTGCGGAGTAATGGCTGTTTATGACGCGGGGCGATGAAAGCCGCAACGAAGCTGTATCGCCGATGCCGCCTTATATTTGAACGATGGCCAGCTGTTTGTGACTGTTTGTTGTCTGCACAAGGTGTGGACGCGTTGACCCTGAATGTTTTCTTAGGGCATTAAGGTTTTCAGGTAAGTCCCCCTTCTCTCCATCCTATTATTCTTTATTTAACAGCGCATCGTGGTTGTATGGCAGCGAAACATCAGTTCAAATGGCTGATGTACTGCTGTCGTTGATGTTGACTGTTCCAGGACATAGCGGATTTTTGCCTGACAAGCGTTCTCTCTGTAGGACGCGACATATGTCTCTCTAACAACACTACAACGTTGAGGATGTAACAAGCAATTAAATATATTCACTGAACCTTGCTTATCGTAAAGCAACATCTTGCTGAAACTGCTGAGAGGATTGAGCCTATGTTTGGCAAACGTCCAAACTAAAGGCGTATAGACTGAGCAATCAATCGCCGGCTTCCGGTGGGTGTAATTCGGTAAGTTTGCCCCGTTGCATTACTGGTCCTCTAAGACAACTCCCTACTTCGGCTTGGTCAGCCAGATAGTAGTATCACGCCCCCGAAATAAAAACCATCAGGCGTTTTACGATATGCTCCTCTATTATTGTTCATTCTGCTCATTACGTTTACACGAGTCCATCATCCGCCAACTGTTTGTTTTCAACAAGCCTTGTATCCGTTGCCCGATTTTTGTGTTCATGAATAGACCCGGGATACCGGGTGCACCGCGAACCATGGTGTTCAACCTTTGGCCCTCTTTCGACCCCAATCCTCGTTCTGCTTGGCGCGCTTCAACGTAGGCGTGCTCATGCAAATTAGTCAGCAAGACGGTCTAGCGCTCACATTAGAGTCCCACGATGTTACCAGATGCTGCATTTCCAAAACCCGTGTGTAATATCCCAGCTAAGTACTTACGTTGACATCCCCTACTAACCGCCAAACCCGGTATCAGTTACCTCTCTCTGGGACCCGGAAGCAGTCCCAGTGGGTTTGACGGGTGTACGTATAGCACTAAGGGGAAAGATCAAGGCTGGACTGCTGGACTGCTTCCCTATCGATAGCCGACTGTGTGCAGTTCGGCTTCGGGATTTCTGTGGAATTAACAAGCGTCGAGAGAATAACCGCAATTACTTTGTGATCGTTTACGCTCCAAAGGACTGCAGTAGTGGCTCGGTCAATGATGGCTTTTATAGGAAACTTCATCAATGCTTGAGTAATATTAACCAATGGGATGTCGCTGTCCATGCCTGGGGATTTCAATGCAAGGGTTGACCGCCTGTTTCGATACAGACGTCACGTTGGTCGTCACCACGCGCTCGATGAGGACCGGTCGGATAACAAGGACGGAATCTTACAATATGCGAGGAAAACCATCTGTTTCGCTCGAGTATCAACATCAGGTTATGAGAAATCGTTCCGCAACTTGATGCCACTTGCGCCAACAAAAATTAGGTCAAAAATTAATCATATTGTAGTCAACTTCGGATGGCGCGGCAGCGTACGGGGTTGCGGGACTTTTTGGTCCACTTTCATTAAACCCAGATCAAGTTCTGCTGTGCGCGAAAATCTGCATAAATTTTGGGTGTCCATAAAAAGAAGAAACCTGAGATGGATGCAAAAAGACTAGATAATTTCTCTGTCCAGGCAAGCTATCAGTCTTCAGTGGTCGACACACTCAGTCGCAATCCATCGCAAGACATTTACAAGGAGGCAACCGCATTGGACCGGTAAACTACCACCAAATAACTCTTCTCACAGTTCTAAGATCATGGCATCCGCTGTTGCAGAGACCCCCTATGGAATACTTGGAAATATGTAA
>CALYDF020008342.1:0-11730 GCA_944474145.2 Dicrocoelium dendriticum | reverse complement strand
GTTCGTTGCATTATGGCTATTATCGACAAACGTAGTCGTGGAATCTAACCCACCTAACAAACTCCAACTGCGGGAAATCACACAAGGTTCGTTTTCGTTGCATCCTTATCTTACCTTGGTGCTTGAGTCTGAACCTTGACAAGCTCAGATCGCAATGGCCCCACCGAAGTCTCACCCTACACAGCATGCCAAACATAGAGTATTATTCACTTCACCAGCAAAGGGAATAAAACGCGAAGCCCCAAAAGAAAAGCGAATCTGTTCCTCGGCTAAAAGTGTACTCATCGCAGAACTAAGCGACAAATTACTTTCTTTGGAATCACAAGTTAATGAGATGAGAAAAATGCAGGCACTTTTTGAACCCCTCAAAGATAACGTGCTAACGCTTGACTATATCAAAAATCCATTGGAGAAGACTGGTCCCGTTCTAACGGGAAAAGCAGGGCAGTTAATTGCCTCTGTTGCCTCTGAAGTGGACGAACGAATATGTAATACAAGACTTGTGGTACCTTCTAATGTTCCGGACAGGTTGGGTCTGGATAAAATAAAACTAACGATACTGAAACTTGTACTATGTCTAACGTTGACTGCAAATGCCAACGTTTAAAAAGGAAGACACCGAAACATTGTTGTCCAACAATTTTCAACTTTTTAAGTGAGGGATTTGCCCAGCGATTCTTCCATTGTGGACCTATCCAAGGCCAGTGCACCCAATTTACTGGCATTTTGAGTAAACCATATAGGACAACCCTACAAAGGTCCGAACTTGGCAGTATGCCGCGAACACCGAAATAAATAACTGGCGTCTTCGAGAAATCTCAACCAAACGTCCAAACGACGTGTGCATCCAAGGTGGAAACAGATGCATTGCTTTAGACATCG
The DNA here is from genome assembly GCA_944474145.2 of Dicrocoelium dendriticum. Lineage (NCBI taxonomy): Eukaryota > Metazoa > Platyhelminthes > Trematoda > Plagiorchiida > Dicrocoeliidae > Dicrocoelium > Dicrocoelium dendriticum. Next base: position 10,848 of record CALYDF020008342.1, on the reverse strand, counting down.
ATCATCTAACAACGTTGTCAACTAGCTCCAAAGCCGTCCTTAGTTGCTCCACTGAAACACCCTCTACACAAGGAACGAATAAAGGGGGTTCTACTATTCCTGACAACAACACCCATTACACTGAACTCCTTATGTATAAGGATTAAAGGAAAGTCTAAGTGCTTAAAAAAGTGGAGTAATGACAACACGTTGAATTCATCACAACGCAGTCCAAAGCAACAAAACACATCCAAGGGTAGACAATCTGATCTAATTCATAGTCCATTGTTGCTCAAGGACGACTTCTCCAATCCAAGAAGCTGTGTCTCTAAAAAAACGTATGGATACTATATACTCGGTGGCAACCAAAATTCCCTATCGACCAACCTCTTACAACCATCAGGGCAAACAATCTTCCATGTTGAATAAGACCAATAACAACTGTCCCTTGCCTACGCTTATTTATCACCCTACACTCCAAAACGATCACTGGAAGTGCATAGACAACGGAAGCACCTCGGCCGGTAGGATTAGGTTACCATCTGCTCGGTTCCATGTTCCTTCAACCTCTCAAGCAGCTTCCTCCAACAACCATATTTTAGCGGCGACGTGAATGGGCTCGTACCCATTCCCACCTCAGATACATCCGGCGGTGGTCAACATTTTGATCCAACTCTTCTTCCAATTTGTCCAGATGACAAAGCTAGTTCAAACCAACGGCTACCTAAGCCTAGGTTCCCGTCGTGCCCCCAAATGTCTTGATATACACACATGACATGCTACCCTTATCGACAAACTTTCTAGTGGATAACTCGGGTCAACCATACTCGCACTTACCTACCATGTGCACCATGCTCGAAAGCAAAGATTCAGAAGATCACACAACGGACAGCGATCATTTCCCAATAACTAGTACATTTTCAGTGATTCTGAATAATGCCAGATCCAAAATCAACAAACTTCATTTTATAAACACATTTGCACAGTTCAATGACCCATAAGCAATCCGTGTCACTGAAACATGGTGTTCTTCAGATATACTTGACTCTACTCTAGTGCTTTCAAACTACCACCTATTTCGAAAAGTTTGCTGCGACAGAAAAGGTGGAGGGTGTATTATATACCTAAGCAAAACATTTGCAGCTACACCTATAAACCACTCACAATTGGAAAATATCCCTGAATCTATTTGGCTATTAGTTGCGGGTGTCTCATCTTACACACTGCTCGCATGTATTTACAACCCACTGAACGCGTCTAACGTGAGTATCACCAACATCACTTCTGCATTTGACTTCACATCAGAGTTACCAGGCAGCCAGAAGATTATTGCCGGCTATTTCAACCTACCGAAAATACGCTGATCATTCCACCCAACGTCTACCTTGAACTCATCTTTTCTTTCTTCCATCAGAGCTGGGGGCTGGACACAACGGATTACCAGTCCAACCAGGTCCGCCAATGTAATGGACTTAATATGCACATTGGGGACACCCGATCCACAGACCGAAATCTTAAACAATCTCTTTGGCAGCGACTATAACATGATCCGACTCAGCTTCCAAATTAAAATGGTCACTAAACTCACATCTACAACGCCAGTTGCAACCCATAAGATAAACGGCAAATGCTTTCAGCAGTTCATTCGTTTATCCGACTGGGATGTGTTTTTCCTCTCTACCAGTGTGGACACCGCTGTGCAGCAGTTCTATACACAAATCTATCACGCTATAGCTCTCCTTGCTCCAAATGTATTCATACCCCCTCATGTCTCCAAAGATTCCGTCGAGCACTTAAGCAGCAAACAAACCAAACAGTTAGCTACTAGATACAGAAGAACCCGTGACTTTTCACTTGTCTTACAAATGCACGAAGTTACCGCCATAGTCAAACACGAGCAATTAACACGATGAAAAATGATGAACATACGGCCCTACGGACAAGCTGCGAAGCTAGGGAGCATGTCAAAATACTGCATCCTAGAACCAGTGACCGTTCTTCTCTGGTTACCAAAACTGTTGTTAGTGAGGGACACTTATTCCATGATCCAGCTGAAATCTGTGAAGCATTCAATGACCTTTTTGTCACTACCACGAATCGCGAAGCTGACCCGGTGCCTGTGTCCACAGAGCTGACAGTAACAAACCTATTAAGCAGAGTCGATATCTCGCTCAACGCTATCCATAAAGTTATCAAATCAATCAGGCCATCTTCCACGCTGGGAGCTGTTGACGTTTCACCAACCACCATTAAATTAGGAGGACCTGATACATCATTGCTACTGAAGAGCATGTGCACTCTATCGCTGGAATCTGACCACATTCCAGACCAATGGAAAACGTCATTTATTATGCCTCGACATAAAGGAGGTCCCAAACAAACAATTGATAACTACCGACCAGTTCACCACACTCCGATAATCGCTTGGCTATTTGAAAAACTGGTCGCAAAAGAGATGATGAACTTTGTCGATTCTATTGGCCTGATCAGTAATTCGCAGCATAATTTTCTTAATAAGCGGTCGTGCACCACCTGTCAACTGCATTAACTTAACCACATTTCAGAATCAATCGATTCCGGCTATGCAGTAGTAATCTTGTTTCTTGACATGCACCAAGCGTGCGACCGAGTACCGCAAAAGCGACGGTCACAAAAGTTGGAGAACTTTGGGATCCGAAACCCATTACTAGGTTGGCTATCGTCATACCTGAGTGATCGTCATCGGGTAGTCACTTTAGGTGATTATCGCTCTTCCCCACGCTCAATCAGCAGTGGAGTCATTCAAGGGAGCGTGCTCGGTTTCTCACTCTTTTTGTTTTACCTAAGTGACATTGCCACATCTTTAACACATGGTACATCATTTTTATTTGCTGACGATATCGAGATCGTCTATAAGCTTTGGTGTGACGAACTTCATGGGACATTACTGCTCATTCAAGATGACTTACATTCCCTTGAGTCATGGTGCTGCACATGGGTGATGAACCTTTCAGCTAAGAAATCAAACATCATGTCTTACGGCCGCTGCATCCCCGAAGGATCTATCACTCTAACCAACCAACGCCTCCCTACACAGTTGTCCACGCGAGATCTTTGAGTTCGGTACTCGTCTAGCTTCAATTTCTCCGAACAGGCCCAATACCAAGTAGCGCGTGCCAGACAATCTACAAAATATCAAACGAAATACCCACAACTCGTGGTAGAGTTGAGCTTTTCAAGCTACTTACTCAAGCCATCCTCGAATACTGCAGCATAATATACGGCAACATGAGCAAGAGTGATAGAATTGCTGTGCAGCACCTGCAGAGGTCTTTTACTGAACATCTGATTGGTAAAGACTGAAATGAGTTATCGAGAATGTTGCAATGAGCTTCATCTCGAACCACGTTGGATTCGGCAATTGAAGCACAACTTGTTGTTGCTTTTCAACGTGCTACACAAAAAGACCTGTTCCGACCTGCCTACACTCAACTTACAACATTGCCCAACTAGAACGCTTCGTAATAAACAATTTCCACTGAAGATACCGAAGAGTATAACAAACGTCCACTCTAATTTCTTCTTGGTCAGATATAGCTGTCCTTGGAATAAACTACCAATCACAGTCAGGTCATGTGACAACGTGGCAACATTTAGAAGCAGACTCGCCAATTATCTTGATCTAACTAACATAATCTCTATATTCACATACGAAAAATCCCTCCATGAACTACTTCCAAGAGAGGGCGCAAAAACTTGTAAAGTTTTTATAAATGGGCTTTGGCCTCAACCATCCGGCAGAATGTCATTACATGAAACGTATATCTCAATACTCCACCTGTGCATGTCACCCATGCAAGAGCATGGATACTTCTGTACAAATTGCTCTGTGCCGCTATAGACACAGTTTCTCTCATCAAGAGAAATATACACATTATTATTATCATTACTATTATTAGTGTTGCACTTGTGTGTCTAAAGCGAAATGCTGCCAACAAACTATACCAACCTGTTGTTTTCTAATACGAATGCGCAACCTTTTTACCAAATACACAATTCGCCACTCCAATACACAAAAAGCTGAGGTGCAGTTTTACACACAGTGCTTGTAACAGGACAAATAGGGTATTTTTTTTCTATATGTAAGCCTAAGACGTCCTTGCCAATAAGTCGGCTAGGGTGAAACCAGATGGATGAACCATTGTCACTTCATCTGCTTTGTGTTATGGTGTGATCCGAAAGTAATAGTTTATATGCGCTGGGAAAATGTTTCCCTCGCCATGTTCGCTAGTACTTGTGGCGGCAGAAGATAAAGGTGATCAATGAATGTATTTGTCTTATTAAGAACAAGGGACCGAAGGGAAACAATTGTTTTCGATGAATTCATCGTCAGACCTTTCCAATCATATGGGTAAAGAACAATGGGAGTAACAGTGATTTCTATCAGTTCACATGAAATTGGTTCACGTGCCAACCAGGGGCAAAGATGTAGTCAAATGATTGCTTCTGGCCTCCGAATCGTCCAGTTTATCTGGCCAGGGTAACTTAAGAGCTTCGATCAGTTTCGTTTGTGAACACAAAAGCGGTTGATACAACCGAATACTGATCGCCTCAGCTATAGCGGCATTCGGGAGATTTGACCTATCAATATTCCCAATGATGCACAGTTCCTACGTGCGCCCGCATGTTGAATACGCCATCCAAGTTTGGCAACCTTGGTTGAAGCGCGACCTAGAAACGATAGAGGCACCACAACGAAGAACAACAAGGAATGTAGTGGGCCTGTGCTATCACTCTTATCACCGAAGGCTGAAGTTGCTGGGAATTTTCAACGAACGCTATCGAAGGCTGCGCGGCGATCTCATATTAGCGTATCAGATATTGAGTGACCCAAATCATGTATGCTGCCACTTGCTGAAACTTAGTCACAACACGCAGCTCAGAGGTAACTGCTTAAAATTGAAGGAACAATATAGCCGTCTAGAGTGTCGACGGAATTACTTTTCTCTTCGGGTTTACCAACCCTGGAACGCACTCCCGACTCAGTTGTATCTTCTCCTACCTTGGATGTTTTCAAAAAACGACTAGATGGTGCTCTTAGCTCCCAACATTTTGTTACCTAAGCTCCTCTATTGTGGATTACACCAAGCATGCTTTTCAACAGGATTTATGTATCAAATGGACCAAAGTGAGCGACCATATTTTACTTTTCTCACTCCTTACCTCAACGATCACTGCACCCCAGTGTCTTTCTGAACGTTTACGCTCGATTTTATTTTAAATTTTACACTGATGTAATTTATCGAAGTATTCATCTAGGCAGACGTTCGATAGATGACTCAGACATAGTTTGTTTTCATTAAATTCACCGCAACCATCCTACGGGACGTGTCAAGCATTTGCTTTTATCCCGTGATAAATCATTGTTCATTGTTCATGTGCATGATGTCAAGTTTCCTCGGTCTTAAGGCCAACCACGTTGTTTGTCAGTGCAAGCAACAAAGATGACACTTCCTAGGTGTCACCATACATCAAACAGTTAGTTGTGACGTCATGGTGTTGGCAGAGTAAAATACGATATGGTCAGTCAGTATGGTACTTCCAGCAGCACATTTCGTCACAATCAGATGCATAATTCACATCTCAGAGTTTCTGCACCTGTCTGTATGCCTGTATGTCAGCGACATTTTAAAGCACCTTAACGGTGTATTATTGTCCTCACATGTTGCTGCTGTGTTGATCTTCGCTAAGCTTTTCGGCGAGGGGGATGATCGTCTCATGGTCACCTCGAAACTTCGAACTAAGCAGCATTCGTCAAGGGTCTGCAAGGTGTCGGGAGAGCTATTGGGGCGCACGAACTCAACAAGTTCAGTACTGGAAGTGAAAATTTCTGTGTAGATTTGGTACAATGCATGTGTTCCTGTTGTAACGCAACCCTCGCCTCTGCACTCTGCGTTGCCAACCCAGCCGGGGAAGAAACAAAACACCAAGCCTGCTAAACCCTAAGTGTATTAAGCACAGAACAAGCTTAATTTTTTGGGTCACTTACTAACATCTCCGGTTGTGGGTTTATGAGCTGAATCACGCCACTTGTCTAGACAGTTTCGAAACCTGCTAGCGGTCCGCACTGGCCAGCTGTAGAACCGCTCACTCACACTTGCCGCAATTCGACAATTGGTATTCCCCTTGACAGACAAATCTGCAGGGAAATTCTGTCAACCGCATACAGGTCAGGTGAGTTGTTAGTGCAGTAATCACTTAATCTGTGCCCCTTGCTGAGGCTGATATTGCATTCATGATGCTTTTTCACAGCAGTTGGGCTAAACCAAGTTACACTTAAACCAGGTCTTTTTAATGTGTATAAAATTCATTACATGTTATTTGGTTTGTTCTGTGTACTTGTTAATCTCCTAACTTGCACACGTCGCTCATGCTAATTGTGGTAAACTTGCATAACTTTATCGCGTGTTATTTTTTAAATAACTTTCGGACATTTTGTACTTAGTATGGATTCACTTATAACCAATTTCTTCTATATGCTCATTTAGCGAGTATCCATGTCGTCATATGCGTTTACTTTAATCGATATCGGCCTTTCGAATGATTGGCTGTTGTTTGACATCCCTGGTGTGGCTACGCTTGATGTGCATGTTGACAAGGTGCCTACCTGTCTATTACCCACTACCTCGTCCATACTGACTCCAGGAGACAGTTGGTCGTTGTTGGAGGGGACGGGATGAAAGGTCCTTGTGGTCGTGCTAGGCTCAAAGAGTGGTTCCATGCACTCAGTGTGGAGAGGACTGCGATCCAGCCACCGCCTTGTGTGCGCTTGATTCCCCAAATACAGCGTGCTTGTGTTTACCTGTGAAGGATTGTGGGCCGGCTCCGTTGATGAAACGTGGCTCCCATCCGCATGCCTCCCGGTCTTATTTCTTCGGGTTTACACTGGATATGGGGTGTGTGGATGGAGCTGTGCGTGGTGCAGCGCAAGCCATTCACGTTCCCTCTGTCGGCGCAGGCGTCCTGTGGCTGATCACAGGGACATTCAAATCCGAAACTGGATGCCGCAAATCAATCGCGTATTCGCACGCCGTTCCGTCACAAAGGAAGTGACTGATCACTGTTTTTAGTCAAGCTCCAAATGCTGGTGATTCATGAGGAATTGTTCCCACATCACTCTCGCGAAATTGCATCGCGTTATTCGGTCACGCTGTAACAGTCTTTGCAGCTTTCTCCTATGTCAACCAGTTGCTTTTACTTCAGTTGCTCATTCACTCGTCGAGCTTGGAAATTTGTTCGCCAACGTTTCATCGCCATACGAAATGGTATCATCAGTGCGTTGAGATGTGGAGTGGAATCTCGCTGATTGAATTGTCGGATCTGCGATCGGTGTGCAACTGACATTTCGAAAGTGACGGCTGCGATCTGCGTCTCGTGATCTCAACGCATTTCCCCGCGGCGGAAATCGTCACTCAGGTTGTTCCTATTCAAGCGATGACTCGTAAGTTCTCTAAATTTTTTTCCGTCGGAGGAGGTGGTAAACTGGGTCAATGTCAATATGCATGTTGATTGAGTTTTTTGTTGGGAACCACGCTTCCAGGAACTCCCTTTCTCTTATTGTTTCGCCTCTTGCCAGAACTTCTGTTGTGGCCCAATCGAAGCTGGGTTCGTTTTTGTCCACGTGCGCTGAGGTTATGGATGATGCATAATGCCTTTTGCATGCTCCTTTGTGCTCTAGTATACATGTTGCTAATTTTCTACCTGTTTGGCCAACATAGTCCTTTTCGCAATTTCTACATCGTAGTCTGTATACAACATTACGTTGCTTATGAGCGTCCAGTTTTGCATTCGGTTTTGACAGTTTTCCTCAACGTGGCACTTGGTTTATGTGCTACGTTAAGGTGGTGCTGTTTGAATAGTCTTGCCGCTATTTCGGGTATCTTTTTCATATAAGGCAAAAAACGCCTCTCTCCGTCGTTGGTGTAGACTGTCTGTTTGCGTTGTGGTTCAGACACCTTCGGATGAAGCTTCGAGGGTATCCGTTGAGTTGGAAACATTTAAATAGATGCTTCTCTTCTTGTTGCTTTGCCTCCGCGGTACTGTAGTGTGTTTGCACTCTACCAAATAGTGTCCTCACACAACTTACTTTGTGGCATTTCGGGTGTTTACTGTTAAGGTTCAGGATTTGATCCGTATATGTCGTTACTGTAAACTGATCTTTGCAGCCTCCCTTCCATGATTCTGGTTACTAATACGTCCAGGAAAGACAGTTGGTTTTCCTTCTCCATTTCTATCGTAAATCGGAGGTCTTCAATAGCGTTGTTTAATAGCTGCTGGGCGACTGTAACTTGACTGCGTTTGATGATCACAAAGTCGCCAACATATCGGACCCACAGTACATCCCCTACCAATTTCTGTATTACCATCTCCGCGATGAGTCCTGATATGGGTGATCCCATTGGCACGCCTTTCAATTGTTCGTAGGTCTTCCCGTTAAAAGAGAAGTCCTGGCGAGAGGCGAAACAAGAAGAGCAATTGAGTTCCTGGAAGCGTGGTTCTCTGCAAAGACTCAATCAAAATGCATATCGACATTGACCCAGTTTACCACCTCCTCCGACTGAAAAAATTTAGAGAACTTACGAGTCATCGCTTGAATAGGAACAACCTGAGTGACGATTTCCGCCGCGGGGAAATGCGTTGAGATCACGAGACTCAGATCACAGCCGTCACTTTCGAAAAGTCACTTGCACGCTGATCACGGAACGACAATTCAATCAGCGAGATTCCACTCCACATCTCAACGCACTGATGATGCCATTTCGTATGGCGATGAAACGTTGGCGAACAAATTTCCAAACTCGACGAATGCATGAGCAACTGAATTATCAACCAGAGCTACCAGTTTTCCGAAACTTGTCTATGCTGTCTGTTGATGCAGAAAACGAACCTTCCAAATCTCTTATGATCGATATGAAACCACCTTACTCGTAGAAGGACATATTTGTAATTGCCAGTAAAAACTTGTTCGGTCGGTACGAATTGCCGTGGCTTTTGCTCTGACCTAGTTGACCACTTATCTTCTTCTTTCATACAGAAAGGCAAGACGCCCCTACACTATGCAGTGAGCGCGGACATACGAGCGGTTGTCCTGATATGCTCGTGCAGTGCGAACGGTTTCCAGATTCCTGATGCGGTAAGCAGCAAGAATTCCCTTGTAATCATTGGCATGCATGTTATATATATATATATATATATATATATATATATATTTGCAAAAGTCTGTTAACAGACATAATGCCATCAGAAACCATGGGATTCAAACGAAGGTACAGAAACAGTAAAATAAAACACAACACAACAATGTCCATGCATGCATGCATGTTGCAAATCTTACATCCTATAGACAGGTCAGAAGTTCCGTACTAGTAATCTCCATATCAACTCTTAGGCCTGTTATATCGGCTAGAAGGTCTATACACGTTTCACAATCGTATTTTCTTATCCACGTGGTTAAGATTCACTCGACTAAGTAGCTGTGTGTTGGACCCACAAAGTAAAAGCGATTAATCACTAGGTTCATCATGCGTCCATCCAGGAATGTCAAAAATGTAACAAATCTTTTCAGTTTGCCACTAACTACACTGTCGGTGAAACTACATGTCCTTTTGACCTGCAGGACAACAGAACTCCTATGGATTTGGCATTGGCATCGCCGGACAAAGCAGCCGTTAAATTTTTTGCCAGTGTAAACCAAAGAAATCGTCTGCTTTCAACTCAGCGAAACAAACAATCCTTGGAGATCGGATTCAACGTAAACAAACAAGTAAGCGTGTAGGGTATTGATTCCGTCACATTTTTCATTCAGATCAACTCACTCATTGCCTATAAAAACCGCTTCTGTTTTTGAGGGACGTAAGCAGTGGTTTTTCTTCCGACACTTGCAAGGTTTCTTCATGAGGATGTTTTTTCGTGGTGCACCCAAGAATGAAGCACGTGCACGCGTTGCTGCTGTTAGTGCGGTATTTCCTTTAGACTAACCGCACCGTGATCCATGTTGCATCTCAAGGTCAGCTGCTGACCTTGCAACACGCACGTGACCAACACTTTAGTGTTTCTTCTGTACTTGATTGGTGCTGCTACGGGTGACAAGAAGGCTTTCGACAAATGTATGGTGATAACCACGTTTATTTTCAAACACTCATGTTATCCGGGAGCGCGTTTCTGCGCCATGATACAGATGGTTTTAGGCAAAGCCATTACAAAACACCTTAGATGAAGCCCTTTTACACAGCCCTCGGATGCTTATCTGGGCCATAGTACACTTTTCTCTATTTAATCGTCCAGCACATACGTCTTCAAACTGGACACGTGTGAACACGTCAGTCTGCGAAGCCTCTTGATACGTTAAGGGGTTCCCTTGAACCTGACGCGACCAAAGTCAACCGGTTCAGCAACCTTTGCTAAATGCAGGATCTTATGCCAGCTTGCTGTCGGGTCCGAGAGAGCTAGCCACCAAGCTATTACCTTTGGTACACGCGTTCCGGAGGAGCCCAAGTGGAGCGCATCACATTGAGCACCGACGGTGCATATTCCTAATGGCTCCACTATGTTAAATGACTTTTTAACAAGTATGCCTGTAATTTCTGCCATAAGGTACGCAAAGGATCGTGGTGGATCCCGGCAACAGGGAGAGCAACCGGCGCACAGAAGTTGGCAGCAAAAAGAATACCAGGTCTACTTCCAGCAGCTAATATGGAGCGACGGGAGCAAGGTGGTTCCTTTAGTCCCCGTTCGCGGCGGGTTTACGAAGCCTCAACTGCGTCCAACATTATAGTACAATGAACAATGATTTATAACGGGTAAAAAAGCAGGTGCTTGACATGTCCCGTA
>CALYDF020008341.1:0-11740 GCA_944474145.2 Dicrocoelium dendriticum | reverse complement strand
GCCGAGCTCAATTATGCTATCTCCAACATAGCCCTCCTCGCTCATTCCAAATCGACTGCGCCCCTTTCTATTGTGACTGATGCCGCAGACGTCGCGGTAGCAGCCGTTCTCAAACAAAGCCTTGTTTCTTCACCAAACGCCTGCAGCCAGCGGAATCCCGCTACCGCACCTTTGGCAGATAACTGCTCGCCATTTACCTAGCCAGTTGTCACTTTCGTCATACCCGCGATGGCCGCGCTTTCATGGTCCACACGGATCACAAGCTTCTTCTCTTCGCATTCAACTATGTTGGCGACAACTATACGCCACAGGAAAAAAGACACCTAGTCCTTGACATGATGTTCACTGCTGACATCCGTCATGTCCTTTGTGTCGACCATCCCGTCGCCGGCGCTCTCTCACCCGTCAAGCTCACTCTCCAGTCTTTGCCTACAGTGAACCTTGCCCCCATGCCCTCCGCTCAGGCTCAAGACGAAGTGCTCCAGCGCACCCTGAAGTCCACTTCGATGCACATGCAACCTGTGCCTCCAAATCACGGAAGGAACTATTCACTGTGACACTTCCACAAGTTGTCCTAGATCCCTGGTGCCCATCACCTTCAGACTCACCTTAACCGCACTGCACTCACTATCACATCCCGGTATTTGTGCATCTTTGAAACCGGTCCCCTAACTTTTCGTTTGGCCACGCCTAAACACAGATGTTCGTACCAGGGCACGCGCCTGCCTACAATGCCAGCGCTCCATATTACCTCATCACACCCGCAGTTAATTTGGTTCATCTCGCGCCACAGACGCTCGGCTCTCGCAAGTACACGTAGATTTGATAGGTCCATTGCTTCCCTCACGAAGATTCGTATACATTCTTAAATGTGTCGACCGCTTCACCAGATGGCCGAAAGCTTTTCCATAACAGACTGCACAGCAGAGACCGTTATCCGGGCCTTCTTTGACAAGTGGGATTCGCAAGCGAATGCTCATCCACCATCACAAATGACTGAGAAGCGCCTTTCGAATCTTCAAAACTCGATACGTTCTACAAATTTTAGGCTGCCGCCGCATCCTTCCCACAGTGTACCACCCAGAAGCCAACGGGTTAGTTGAACGCTTCCATAGGCAGCTTAAGGCCTTGCTCTGCGCCTCCTCCGACCCGAGCTGTAAAGAAAACCTTTCGCTCGTACACTTTGGTATTCGAAGCAGTATCAAAGCTGACTTGCAATTTGCACCAGCGGACCCAACTTACGGTACAAAGATAAAGTTGCCTGGAGAATTCCTCGCCCGCATCGTCGGGTATGCCTCCGCCTAAATTTGCGTCCTCCCTTGCTCAACGCAGGTGTTCACTAAGCCCGACTGTGCCCTGTGAGCAGTGGACTCTACCTGCGCTCACTTCTTCCTCCACACAGACACAGTGCGGCGCCCTCTACAGCCTCCCTACACTGGCCCTTTCGGCGTTCTGCAACGGACTCCGAAACATTTCCCTTTAGACCGGAATGGTCATAAAACAAGGGTGTTCATCGACCGTCATAAGTGGCTGCTTTCGAAGAACTACTTGCAACCCATCCTGATGCTACCACACATGCACCCGCACCTGCGGTGGCTTCCCGAGCACTGGATATGCTGAAATCCTCCGTTCCCCTTGGCCGTCAACCTACCCCGCTCCAACCCGAGGCAACCGACAGACGCGGTTGACAGGTCAAACGTCCGGTCCGTTTGGCAGACGTTGTAAAGTTGCGCTATTTGCCTTAACACGCCTTTTTCCTCTTTAGTGGTTAGCCTGCGTCTTGTTCACAAAGGTTTTGCAAAAACGACAAACAAATGCCCAAAAGATTTTGGAAAACTAAAACGCGTATTTGCTTTTAACACGCACGCCGGGTTCCCTCTGCGGCGTCAATCCACTTCCACTGAGCCTTGCCCATCCCCTCTGAGTTCTACCTTCAGGAAACTTCACTGCCGGAACTGCCTAGGCAACCTTCGAATGATTCGCATACTGGCCCAACCCCACCTCCGAGTGACTCGCCAGCCGACCCAAGGCCCCCTTCTGACCCAAAGAACCGTCAGACGCCCTCGGCCGCATGCAGCCACTAACGGGTTGGTTCATAACCGCCTGGTTAAACGTTGCCTACGACGAAGCCGCATTTCGTTGTGGGACTAGGAATCCAGCATTCCTTAGTGGGAAGAGAACGCCTGGATTTCTTCATGGGACGAGGACTGTGGACAAAAGTGCTGTGGGGGCGTGACAACTCACAAGCGCACCTTTCGAGTCCGCTGCAAAGTGAAGGCCCTCTTGGAATTGTTTCTGATCTAGCAAGTCCTTTTGCCGTCCTACCAGCCAGCCCCGACGACACACCGATGATGCACTCTGGTATACACGATCTTTAAAAATACTAACTAACAAAAGCCTGAACCCAGCGAACTCTGCTAAAAACCCGTTTTGAAAGCCTTTACCCAAGCCAATGCAACTATCTGCACACATCCTTACTTTCCGTTTCGCTTCACTAACAGCTCCAGCGAAGGCTTCCATCCCTAAGCCTGCTAAGGGGTCTTTGTAGGGTACCAGAAAACACCCTCTTTCAGTATTTTGTTTTACTGACTGCACATCCGTTGATACAAAGATTTTTGGTGAGTAACACGCTACAGCGTTTCTTGCTTTGGCTGATTCGCTTCCTACTTTCGTAGCCTGAGAACTATACTTTGGGTTTTGTCATCTCAGCCTCTATACTGTCCAGTATTCGACACGTTTCTTACACGTCATTCGACTAATAACCAAGGCTCCACCCAACCGCTGCGGAAGCCACTAAATGAAGCGTGAAGCTTATATGTTGTACGGCAATTGAGCTGCGGCAGGCATTTAGATAAGTCGTTTTGATTAACAGAAACAAGTGAGCCAAGGCCTTTTGAGAAATAATCGAAGAGTAGCTGAGCTGGACACCAAGAAGCACGGAGCCAAGGGCTTAACAATAGAAGGGGCGTTTAAGTCAGTATGTAGAAGCTACGGCACTGCATAGCGCGAAATTGGTAAATATAACCAGGTTACGTGGTAAGGTCAGAAGACGCGAGTTAAGCAACTGTAGGGCGGTAGCATGCCAGCTCAAATTTACAGTAAAGACCGACAGCAATATGGGCAAGTAGTGTATGGTTAGGAGGCGGAAAACCGCTAACAAGTTTAGTGGCTATATACGGCCAAGTTAATAAGCCGCAAAAGCAAGCAAACTGCAGTTGAGCGCCAGAAGTTGCTTGACTACAAAGTTTGGCCGCAAGCTGTGGGTAACGTTCTGGTAGACTAGTGGAAGTGAACTGACGCCAAGTATGGGGTAAGAACCGGTAGGGGAGATAGGTGCTTCAATACAACGATATCAAATTGCTTCGCTGTAGAGGAAGGTAAACATCGGTGTCTGTGTTGTAAGGGCACTGCATCGCGTAAGGTTATCAAGTTTAACACTGTTGCGAGCTGAGGATAGCTGTGGTGAGTTGAGTAATGGAAAACCGCTGGCATGGTAAGGGCAAATTTATGAAAAAGAAACAGACGTTTCTATATATAACTGCAAGTGAAAGTAACCAAAAGCCAGTCGAGAGTATAGCGGTCATATACGGCAAAGATAATAAGTCGAGAAAGCAAGTAATTAGGCAGTGAATTTTAGAAGTCACTTGAATACTGCGCTTCGTTTTGCGTTTTAGGTATCGCTTTCTTTGAACATAGGAAGAGCGCCAACGCAAATTTTGGTGCGGACACCGGTATTAGCGCCAGCTGCTTTAGTACAGCAGCGTGAAAAAGGCTTTGCTGTAGAAGCAGTCTAACGAGAGTATATGGGTTGAGAGAGCGCTGGAGCGCATGAGGTTATCAAGTATAAGCTGGTTACGAGGTATGGGTAGCAAAGCTGAGTTAAATAGTGCAAAGCGCGTAGTATGCTGAAAGCTAATTTATGGTGAAAAAAGGTACGTGCATGCTTAAGTGATCGGAATCATGTAGCCAAGGAATACGCTTTGGAGAGCTAAGGATTGTCACCGAACAAGCACCGGATATGCGCAGCGATGCGGGGTGCCTACAATGTCTTGTTGTACCTAACCAATGCTGTTAAAACTGAGAGAAACAAGATAAAAGCGTTAGGAGAGGGTATCAGGGGCCAGTAATAGCCATACGATTAAGACTTGGTAACTAGTGGGTGTTTACAACCTCACAGAGTAAGTCCACAATCCAGTGGTGGTGAGGGATGTCGACATCACAAAGAAAAACTGTCGATAAGCGCACTGACAATAACGAGAGGTCGGTAGAGCACAATAAATTGCGTGAGGCAAGGTGAAAAGTGGACCAAAGGTTTGAGGCGAAAATCGCAGATGCTGCAAACAAGAAAAAGTAGGCTCAAGGCAAGTAACATATTGCTAATGCGCTGCGTTGTGCAAGGTGAGTAAAAGGTGTTAGGTTGCTACAGAAATGAAACTGGATCAGAATGAATATTGGGAGGCTGGTAGCAATGTAACGCTGAGCGTTTTAGGTCTGATGTGGGACCTACTGCCTTTAATTGCATGTTGCCTGTACTTAAATTGGTAAGACCCCTGCCCCCACAACCGAGCTTATGTTTGAGAAGCTGCGCTACAGTATGAACGCTGAGGAATCTATGTATGGCTAACCGATTTCGCAAACCGACTTCAAAATTTCTATGGTTAAGGTTAGTCGGTTCCATTCGAACGCACACTAGTAAAGGAAAAAGTTACTTTGTATGTTGCATGTGGCTCTCGGAAGAATAAGGTAATATAGCCTACTGCGAAGAGGATGTCGATGTGCAATGGGCGTTTCAGGAAACCTATGGTTATCAGCTTCGGCAGTTTTGAGGATTTGAATCAGAAACAATTAGCTTTATGCGGAGTGCCCATGTGGGATCCAGTCAAGACCATTTACATCTTTCACAGTAGGTTACCGTGAAGTGGGCTAATATCCGTTTCGTAAAAGTACATTGGACAGTCTCTACTGCAGTCCTTTTGCTGTTCTTTACATTGCAAAACACTATGTAGCAGTATTTTATAACCTGACCTACACAGGCTCTTTAGAGTATGACTATAGATTCTAAAACGGACATCCACTTAAGATGCATCCGGTTACTGACTTAGCACCCGTGGTGCTGTTGCTCAATTGTACCCTATAGTTAAGAAACGCTGAGTAGCGTACTTTGAGGTCTCCTACTGTGGTAAGGTAGTTTAGTGTGTTGCCCTTTAGGGTCAGCACGTTAGAGGTAGGTAGCATTTGTGACACCTGACGGCCTTTTCCGACGAAATTTAATAATGCTACGTGTTTCCCAGCTATCCAAGTATGTAAACTCACATCGGGTATGTGATTGAACGTTCGCTACCTCTGAACTGTTGAGGGAGATGACATCTTTAATGTCAATCGCACACAGATATCGCTTTCCTTCTCTGAAGTCTATAAACACATCGCTACCGTAGACTATACGCTACTAGGCACCGGTATCCGCTGCGGTTTGTTAGTACCGAACCTAACAGTTTGTGTACGGGTTGAGGTTTATAAGGTGAACAGGAAAGCAACTCGTCTGAAACCCCATAGGAGGCTAGATTTGTCAACCGATCAGCATGAGGAACATGATCGAATGCAATTATCCTATCAAGGAATTTGGCTACTAGTGCATACCCTAGATACACGCAGTGTGGCTCGTAGTTTAGGAAAGCAAACTGACACGTCTGGCACGATCGATAAGGTTGGAATCCGTTTTGAGTTTTCTGGAGTGCGTTGCGCTGCAACAGAAGATTAACAATTCCCTCCTAAACCAGTATAGCCGTGATTCTAGATGCCATAACAGTGTGACTTATAGGTCGGTAGTTTTCCACCCTTTGAGGACAACTTTGCTTGTGCGTTGGCGCAACCACCACAGAGTCCCACCTCGTTGGTAAGGTCCTACTACTTGTGGAGAACGTAAACTGGGTAAGGAGGGGGTGAGGTATATACGGACTGCTTAATTGAATATTGGGTCTTGGAAAACGAGCACCAAACACCGCACGTCACTTACTAATTGTCTTCGGAAGGACCTCAATCCTCAAGTGTTATGTCCAACTTTTAGAGTCGCAAAGGTCGGAGGATTCTTATGTGCGCTGACCGCACTCTAGAAGAATAAAACTGCCTTCAAAAGCAAACCCTTAATCCTAAATCAAGGACCAAACGAGGTAATAGCAATTTACAGATCCTACATCTGCGGGTGGTAAAAAGCAACAGCCAAAAACCAAACCGTTACTTTTGGCGGATCACGGAACAAGTTAGTTATTGGGCTTATCGTAGTATCTAGCCACGTTTGCAGTATTATCAACAAATTTGACGCGGCACTACACTGCGCCTAACAAGGTTGTTCGAATATATATAGTTTGACTGCAACACGGCACCCCGCGGACATTACTGACCCCGCAATTCACATTCATGAATGAATAGCATTGTGGTGTGACGGACTCAAATGCGCTCATGGAGGCATGCTGCTATACATCAAGTCAAGCATGCATGGGAGGCTTATGTCCTCACACTAGTGTAAGGGTCGTCTGAGCAAACCATTTTGGTGTTCAGTAACTGTTGGAAAGAATGAAATGTGCGTGCTTGCGGTCTATTGCAGCCTGGCGAATAATTTTTTAGTTTGGATTCAAATTTAGCAGCAGCGACTGTAGTTTCGCATTTTCCTGCCGCTAGGGGACTTTAAATTTTTGAATATGTGGTTAGGTTACAATAAAGTAGTTTGCATGGCAGTAGCCGCCTTGAAACCACGTTTGTGAATAAGCTTACAAAAATGAGTGCTTTGCACCACATCCGACAAATAACAAGACATCTTGTACAACTGACACCTTGGCTTGCTCTTCTTTCCTCAAACGGCAAGCAACTACTAAATTCCTTAAGCGCGTTTAAACTAATTGGGTCCAGCGACCACTTTTCCAGCTCAGCCGTTTTGCTTTTGTCTTTTATGAAAACTCTACCACTACCCGGTCATGACATTTGGAAAACAAACTGGGATCGTTTGATGTCTACTGATAATGCACGGAATGGTCACTGTCGCAGGCTGATGATACAGATGCCTGCTGGAAGACGTTGAAACGAAACAGTAACCAGGTACAAAATCCATTTACAACCATCACACCTATTAAGTCTCGGAAGAGGCTAGCATGCTTTGAAGTGGAGTGTGGTGTGCTAACGGGGCGTTGCGTAGGTTTAAGGAGGCGCCTTAGGCATACTGCTAGCACAGAAAATTACCTGGCTTAGAAGGCACAACGGAATGAATATAACTTCAAGAAACTGGGAAGCGGGCGGCTTACGAGACACGCTTGCAAACGATTGCAAAGGAAGCGCCAATGTAAGATTTTCCATATGGTAAACGCAGATCTAGATCACTTGCTAACTTAGCTGCGTTGGAGAATTCCTTGGGTCGGCGGTTAAAAACGGACGCAGTCCGGGCTTTAGCCCGTGCTCCTCCCATCATGGATGTTAGCAAAGCAGCCACTCCGACATTTGCTTATGCATTGGATGATTCCAAACTAGATACGATTGTAAACTTGGTGGATAAAGTTACGAACCTGCTGAGGAATAGTACTTGCACGAAACCGCCGAGACCCGACGGCTCAAGTCCACAGCTTTTTAAAATATTGGCAGCTAGCCTAGCATCAACAGTAACTGCATTATGTTATTATTATTATTATTATTAATATTATTTTGAATTAAGTACCGTCTCACAACATTAAAAAGGAGCAGTCGTGCGTCCCTTCTCTAAAGGCGGTGCTAGAAGCAAGACAGAAAACTCTAACTGTATGTTTAACACCATGTGGCCAAACAACTGGAAACTATTTTCACAAGAGCACTACTACCGTTTGTAGAAGCTCGCAATGTATTCGTAGTAGTCTAGCATGGTTGCGCTCATGGACAGTCGTAGACCACTAACCTCCGAACTTCACGGCACAGTTGGATTGTATCAGTCAATGCAGTATGAAAGGTAGATGCTGGTTGACAGACTACAGCAATGCATTTGATAAATGAATCACATCTTTGCGTTGGATGCAGTGAAAGCAACCGTGTTGCCTTTATATATATGACCACCCAACAAAATGGTGGCGTGCCACAGGGCACGGCAATAGGCCCGAAGCTGTGCTTTTTTCACATCGATGCTCTACCAAGACACTTGAACTCTACGTGCGCACTATTCGCCAATGATTTAAAGGTTTGGGTAGAAATCTCGCCGCACATCGATCAGCGTTTACTACCACTTGATCTCGAAAAAATTACCTTCATGGACATTACCTAACTATCTGCTGTCGAACCAGGGTAGATCCGAACTAAGCAGCATAAGCAAAGGCTGTTGTGGCAGAACGTACAGTATCGGTGATCAACGGCTAGTCCCAGTTACGGCGGGAAAATATTGCCGTATTATCCCGGTGGGCTTTAAAATCTTTACAATGCGCACAAATTTTATTGCTTCAGTCTCCACATACTCTGGTCCCAGAGATAGATATATTGTATTTACGCAGAGGAAACTATTATCAAACCGTATGTAACATTGGTGCGCTCGCTGTTGTAATACAGTGCACCGATCTACTAACCAAGCACAAATGGTTTGGTGAGGAAGTGTAGAAAGTGAGGCACTTGGTCATCTTCTTAATTCCTACACTTCGTGGCCTACCCTATGAACGCAGATGCCAAAAATTGCTGCTTCAATCCTTAATGTACAGAAGGTTAATAATTCCTCTCATTACAACCTTAAGGATCCTTCACTTAAACCACTTTGCTCATCTGATGTATATGTTCTTCATTTCGGGTCTACCGATCACTTGTAGGCATGAGTAAGAGCTTAAACTTCCGCCGACGGATATGTTAGTTCTTTTCATTGCTTCGCTCTCCGTGTGTGGCTCTATTAAAACCCTCTGCCCGGACGCTTTTGTCGCAGGTTCTCTGCCATTTACAAGCAATGCACTGACAATCACTTGGCAGGCAATGGTTCGATGCGTATGCTATGTCCGATATCCTCTGGTTGAATGTATAGATTGTGGCTGCTTTACCGGTCTTATGGCACCGAGACACCTACCGCTAATGTAGCTGTTCAAACTGTATTTTGTGGGTTGTAAATCGGACGACCAGAATTGCGACTTACGCAGATTATTAACATGCATTAGTCTGTTTTCTTGCTCGTGTTCATTTGGGGCTGGAACGATGGGATGAATCACGTAGGTGTTCCATCTTGAGCGGGTCGTTTATCCAGGGGTTGCTAGGAGCGCTCCAACTTCCTGCTGGATGTAAAAAGAAAACACCCGAATAAACACCCTAATCCACCGATTTACTGCCCACGTTCCTTACATTAGCTCTCCCAGCTATGTCAGTTACGTGAAGTAAGTAAGCGAGAAGGAAAAACGAAGGTAAGTGAGTAGGGGAAATCAGATAAAAGACAAGAAGATTACCAGTGACGAGGCTAAGTACAGAAAATATAATCTGTATAAAGATGGGAATTATCCAGTCAAAAGGAAAGGTTGCACTTTGCCACCCAAGAGCGTTCAGTTGCCGCTCAAACCCCTTAATCGTAACTTCCTTGACAACATTTTCTGGAAGCAGGTTCCAGCGCTCAATGACTCGAAGCGATAACCGTGGCTCCGCTCTAGCTCGATCGGACTGCGGTTTGTCCAGCTTTATACATTGCCCGCGAAGACCAAATAACCTAGCATGACTAAATAGTCAGGACAACACAGATCCAAATATCTCAGTCAAAATACGGTAGGTAAGGATTAATTCCCTCTAAGTCCTCGATAGTGTATTGAATGTATCCCAAAACTAAGTAGGCGTTCGGGGTACGTTTGTTCTCGTGATCCCTTGACTAACCTAGTACCGACAAGCAACACCTTTTCTAGTGCCATTTTGTCCCGGACAAGGCATGGTGGACAGACCTGGACGCATTACTCCAGGTGGGGTCGCACAAACGCTTAGAAGAACTTCACAAATACCTTGGCGGTTAGGGTCCCAATAGAACGACGCATAAACCACAACATCCTGAACGCTTTACTAGCTGTCTTCTTCCAGTTGTCTCCAGAGTGTAATGTGGAACAGTGGACCACACCTAGCTCAATCTGACGAGTCACATGAGAAACTTCACTCTCATTGAGCACATAACTTGTGGAAGAAGCAGGCATGCTGACCCGCAGCGCTAAACACTTTGACCGAGTTATGGGCAGCAGCTACAAGACAAACCATTCCCAGAGTATATCCAGAGCCAGTTGATCAGCAAAAGGACCTCCAGGGGTATCAACAACATTCCAGAGCTTTAGGTCCTCAGTAACGAAAAGCGATGGTACCTCAACCACTGCCGGCAAGTTATTCACTAGACTGAGCAAAGCAGCGGACCTAGGACAGATCCTTGCGGAACGCCGCTAAGTACAGCTTGTCGAAACGAAAAACTGCTTCCCACACGAATACGCTGTTCTGGTCCATCCAGAAAAACCAACACCCACTGGAGATCGCGACCAGCTATTCCATACAACCTCAACTTCAGTGAAAGTCGCGAATGAGGGACAGGGACAAATGTCTTGATAAAGTCAATGAATATCACATCTACCGCATGTCTACTGTCTGCGATTTCGGGTTGAGGAGTACACTGGTTGTAATCTTATTTTGATAGAATGATTCGTATTTTTCATCGTTACATGACGGTGGATACTCATTTTGACGCCTTATTATTTTCAGGTTGATATCATTTGCTGTTATAAATCAATAATAACATTGGCCTCCCTTACGTCCTCAACCATGTAGCAACAACCGTCAAAAACGGTTTCTGTTTAATTTGTTGAATACCTTGAAATATCGAGAGGGGAACGGCGATACTTAGTCAGCTCCATCATCCCTTTATCATTTTGTGGATGCCTCAATGTATTCGCAGTTCATTTAACGCTAGTGATGCAGACAACCACAATCATGAATAATGAACGCACATGACGTCAATAAATGGGATTGCCGATAAAATAGATATACACTACGGGAAAAGTCGTTCCAAGAAAAAACCTTCGGTAAATGATGCTGAATGATGAAACACATTACCACCATACTAAACACAGACTGGCTAGCCAAATAGGCTGGCTAACCAAACAACCTCCCTGTGGCGCCAGCTCGGTGGTTTGGGATTACCCTGTGTCAGAAAATAGTCAGGCAGAAGTGTTTCAGGACGTGCTGGGTTTTCACGTGGCAAGCGATCTCCCTATAAAAAGCAAGAGGTGTCTGCTAGACATTTTGACTTTGCGGAGGTGACGCGCCACCAAATACGTCTACTGCCCAAGCATACGATTAAAAGCTTATTAAATCCACCAACCTAAAACGGTACTTCAGACACAGGCGACGCGATGCAACTCGTTCAAAAGATCAGTCATTCAGTTACAAAGACAAGCAACCAACCTACCTTTACAACTACCTTTATGGCTCCCCATATATGACAATCCTAATATACTATTGCGCGTTTCTGATTCAATTGTTGTATATAACTAAATAAATTTCCTATTCTCGGGTGATGCGTGACACGCCTATGTAAGCGCGATCAGGTTTAAGGTATACTCAATGCGGGAGAAAGTATAAACGATGGTGCAATTTAGCCGTGAACATTGGAGCTCTGAATTCATACCTGTGTGTGACAGTACATGTGGCTACCTGTTATTCGAGGTTGTATATATGCCAATACGATTATGCTTGCTGGCGTGGGTAGTGTGATAAGGGTTGTGTGACGTCCGTGCTGGGGGTGTGATTG
>CALYDF020008340.1:0-11743 GCA_944474145.2 Dicrocoelium dendriticum | reverse complement strand
CACACAGACTGTGAGTCTATAACTCGGCGTCATAGACGAGTTTCCGTCTTAATCCTATCAGACCGAGGTTTATGCAGTTTCAGTGGGTGACCGCGGAGATTAGGTAACGTACCGGGACTAAGTAGCCCTGAGAAGTCCGGGCCAATCTTACCCGTCAAAATACGATGAGAATCAGGTCCACTCATCCTTCGGTAGTGCATTGAGTACATCTCCAAACTGAGCAAGCGTTCAGGATACGTCTGTCCCCGTAGACCCTGCACTAACCGAGTGCCCACTCGTAACACCCTCTTCAAGTCCATTTTGTCTCGGTTAAGACATGGTGGACAAGCCTGAATACAATATTCCAGGTGGGGTCGGACGAATGCCGAAAACAGCTTCAAAACAAATTGGCCGTTAAGATTCCGAAAGAGCGGCGGATAAACCACATCATACGAAATCCTCGACAAGCAGCCTTCTTCCAGTTGTCTCCAGAATGAAGTGTCCATGCGTGTACGACTCCTAAATCAATCTGCTGAGTGACAACAAGGAGTTCACCACCGCCGACAACATATCGGGTGGGAGGATTTGCAGCTCCGATTCGAAAAACAGAGCATTTGGCCCTATTTATGGGCATTAACCATAAGGTAGACCATTCCCAGAGCTTATCCAAGGCACGCTGAATTGCCTCAGGACCCCCCGGGATATCCACAATATTCCAGAGCTTAAGGTCGTCAGCAAACATGAGTGATGACACCCCTAGCTCTCCCAGAAAGTCATTTACATAGATCGCGAACAACAATGACCCCAATACCGAGCCCTGCGAGACGCCACTAAGGACAGCTTGTCTGAGCGAAAGGCTACGCCCCACACGTACGCAGTTCCCTCCCCTCAAGGAAGGCAGACGCCCATTGAAGGGCGCGACCAGACATACCGTAAGATCTCAACTTTAGTGAGAGTCGAAGATAAGGAACAGTGTCTAAAGCTTTCGAAAAGCCCACGAATTGCACGTCTACAGCGTGGTTACTGTCTACCGCTTCGGCCCAGCTTGCACGAGCTACAAGTAAATTAGTCTGACATGAAAATCCTTTGCGGAATCTATGTTGCTCAACACCGAGAAGTTTAAATCTTCTCAGGTGGTTCTCCACTGAATTCCTTATCAGCTTTTCATACAACTTGACTACTACGCTTGTCAAACTGACAGGCCGGTAGTTCGCGGGTAGAGCGCTGTCACTGCCCTTAAAAATCGGACAGATGATCGCCACCTTCCATTCCGAAGGTAGATTGCAGCTATCCAGTGATATTGAAAACACGCATGTGAGCGGACCACTCAGCTCAGTGGTTAATTCATGCAACAGCTTCGGATGAATTGAATCAGGACCGGAAGCTTTAGAGGGATTAATGCCTTGCAGTAGCTCGAAGACCTGAGTCTCCGTTATGCTAAATTCAGCTAGGCAAGAGTCCTCTGGAACACTTGAAACCAATTCAACCTGTGGTAAAGAGGTCTCCCGAGCAAAGACCCCAGTATACCCACTCAGTATACAAGCCTTGTCATAGTTTGCGCACGGGTCCCGTCTGCTCAAAATAAAGCTGGTATAGACAGTTTTGCCCCGCTGCGTCTTTTAACGTAAGCAAAATCTTCTTGGGATTAGCTACGGCCGAGTCCGCTAAACCCTGCTCGTATTGGAGACGAGCAGTTCTGAGATGTTGCTTACAATTATTTCTAATCTCTCGATAACTATAATAGGTGCTGGATGATGGAGCTGCTCGGTAGGTTCGCCAGCATCTAGACCGTTTCTTGAGTAGGTACTTGCATGTGGTATCTATCCATGGAGGCTGTGCCTCTTTTCCTAATAAGTGGAATATAGGGACAGTTTTATTTCAGTACCTCCCAAAACGCTTCAACACCGTCATTCCATGGCACCTTTCTGGAATAGAGCATCAATGGCACAAATGTAGAAATAAGAGGACAAACAGCAGGGGACAATAAAACACCGTGGAAAACAGACGCAGCGACCTACCAAATTTTGGCGCGCCACGTGGATCTTTTCAAACCTGTAACGCGTCAACCTGGGAGCGCGTTGCTGGTAGCGTTGCCCAATCCGTAGCGCGAAATTTTTATTTTGGATAATAATCAGAAATTATTAACTCCCTAAACAGAATGCTCAGCTTTTCCATTACTTATAACAAGCAACTGTTGTTTTCATGCATTGAATATCTAAGTTTAAATTTCTCTATTTGCGTTTACATAATAGAGCACAAATTGGTGTGTTAAAGCACATAACTGTTTGTTGCCATGGACGAGTATTGTTAAAAGCGGATGTTTCTGATGAAAGAACGACTGCCAATGTGAAAGATGCGGGTGTATATGGCTGAAAACCGTTTAATAAGCATATAAGCTCTAATCCCATAGCCAAGAGTTAGAAATTACGCCCGAGAACAGAAATGTAGCCCCTTTTAATCATAGGATCATGGGATCACGGGAGTGTAGAGAGTGGAAGGACAAATCCTACGTCGGCTCTATCGCTTCCCGTTGGTCACAGGGATTAAGGTGGATTTTGCAAGTCGGTACCAAAAGAACCGCAGCATCGACATAAGAAGCAACAAGTTGCGAGTTTATTCAACAGGTGAGAATCCAATCGATGTTTAAAACATTCCTCCGACTGCGCATCAACGACACACAGACAGATTTGCATTCCTTCACTACTTTGGTAAACGGTGTGACGTCACTACGGCTCCGGTATCCCCGTTGCTTAAACCATTTCCGATGGTGACTTCGACTCGAACTGAAAGAATTGAGTGAAAAGAAATTCTGCAGTTCAGCTCCAAGTTCACCCATACCGATTCAGATTCAGATGGACTGGAATGATAGTAAAATCCATTGAGTGATCCTTATTGAGCAAATCATTGAACCAGGAGATGACAAGGTGCTAGTTCTTGATAGATCTAAATCAAAACGTCCGAAACACACTCTGCTTAACCAATTAATGCCACGTTCCTTGCACTAGCAGTCCCCGCTGTGTAGGTTATGTGAAGTAAGGAAGAAGTAGAAAGTAAATGGTAGATAAAGGGGAATGAAGGTCATTTAAATGAATGATAACACAAAAGCGTGTAGAGAATGACGGAATAAAAAATAAAAGTTGGAAGATGGATATGGTCAGGAGAAGGGAAAGGTCTCGTGTTGCCACCCGAGAGCGTCTAACTGACGCTCGAAACACGTAACCGTAGGTTCACTAACTACACTTTCTGGAAGCGATTTCCAGCGCTCGATAACTCTACGCGATAACCGAATTTCCGCCCTGATCCGATCAGAAAGCGGCTTGTGTTGGTTCATGGGATGATCGCAAAGAAAAGTCAACATAGCCGGGCTAAATAGACAGCTTAAGTCTTGTGCAACCTTCCCCGCCATAATGCGGTAAGTAAGGATTATATCTCCTCGAAGTCGTCGGTAGTGCTTTGAATACACGCCCAAGATAAGTAGAAGATAGGGGTACCACTGTCCGCATAACCCCACGACTAATTTGGTAGCTACTCTCAAAACCCTCTCGAGCTCCATTTTGTCTGCAACAAGGAAGGGCGGGCAAGCCTGGACGCAGTATTCCAGATGGGGCCAGGCGAAAGCTGAGAACAGCCTTACAAATATGTCGGCAGTTAAGAAGCCAAAAGAACGGCAAATTAAACACAACCTTCTGAAACCCCTACTTGCGGCTTTCTTCCAGTTGTCACCAGGATGCAACGACGAGGAATGGACGACGCCTTGGGCTACCTGGTTTGAGACACTGGGGCGTTCGATCCCACCAAGTACGTAGCGCGAAGGCGGGAAAGTTGCTCCTATACCAAGGACGGAACACGCGGCCTGATTTATGGACAGTAGCCACAAAGTAGACCAGTCCCAGAGTCTATCCAGTGCATGCCGTGTGAAACTCAATTTCCCGCGATCTCGACGATAGGCTATGGTGAACGAGTTCAGGCGCTGAAGACGACGTAAGACAGGTTTCGTAACTCCAGAACGGCTTTACATCCTCTCCGCTGAATTTGTCTAATGAAGTTGCATTCAAAGTTGTAAAAAGGATAAACAGCGGGTGTCTATACCCAAGAGTCGGACGTACATGAGGAGTGAAAGCGAGGCTGATGATCTCCGAAATCAAGCGAGCGAAGGATCTTCGTAGGGCGAAAAACAACCTGTTGGCAAAAGCGACTTTCATCAAGGTATCTACAGTCGATATTAGGCCTGGAGTCACAACGACGTCAAGGTCCCTCGCACAGTTAGAGTTTGGCAGCAAAAACCCACCAATATGATAAATTCTATATGGTTTAGAGGCATCGAACGGTAGGACGGCATATTTCTCGTGGTTTGTTGTTGATTGACACCTAATCGACCAACGATGCAGCGAATCGAGCCTCGTTTGTAGTACATCAGCTTCATCCAGATAGGAGACTCCCATCCATAGCGGTAACTCGTGCGTAATGAAACAATTTCCCCTTAGTAAAGAAGTCATGTCAATAATGAAGACTTTTAAATGTTCAGGGCGCGGAACAGAGCATTGCGGAACACCGCTGGTCATATTTGCCAGAAAGAATAGTGACTCCTTTACTTGCACATGAAAAGCGGGGTCCTGCGGGAAATCAGTGAGCCAAGGAAGGATTTTCTGAAACACCATACATCTAGGTTCGCTACGCAAACTTTCGTTTGCAACCCAGTCAAACTCTTTACTGCAATCCACAAATACTACATCTAGCCGCTTACCAGCATCCATGGATTTAGCTTTCTTTTGCCGAGCTACCAGAATGTTGGTTGCACATGAACACGAAGAACAATACCCATGCTGTGTGGCTAAAAGGAGCTTGAGTTTCTGGAAATGCAGGCTGATAGCTCGCTCAAGGATTCGCTCCATAACCTCGCAGACGACAGATGTTAGACAAGTGGGCCGATAATTTATAGGATCTTGTCAATTGCCTCCTATGTATACGGGCCTGACAATGACCACTTTCTAGGCAAGCGAAAGACTGTCGGCCGCTAGTGAGCGCCCAAATACTTGGCAGGTAGGAATAAAAATATATCCGGCCACATACTTGAGGAAAAGTGGATGCAATCCAGCAGGTCTCGAGAAAGAGCTTGGATACATCTCGCGCAAAAGTTTGTATATCTTACTAACATATATGTCAGTACCACAGAGAACGGAGAGCAAGGGCAAATAACAAGCAACTGACGGCACTTTTGTTGTGTAGGCCGATGAATAATAACAAGCTAAAAGATTGGCTTTATCAGCACCGTCATGGAGCCGGTGTTAAGAGCGTGGAAAAGCAAGGACGTTATTCCACTTCCGGCTCTGGTGAGCCTTTTCAAGTAGGAATAAAACAGCTTCGGTATAGATTTGGAAAGTTCAGCCAGATGAGCTTCGTATTGCTGTCCTTTCGTCCGTTTTTTCCAGATACGTACGTTCCGGACCAATTTATACTTTCTATACTCCGTTTCCAAACTTTAAAGCCTATAGCGATTCCAAAGTTTGTGTCTTTGGTTCATAAGCGATCGTAATTCTCGGTTACTTCAGAGGGACCTTTGGTAAGTAGTTTTCCTTTGGATATGGGAACAACCTGATCAATAAGCGACAACCTTTTCGAGTAAACATGGCTCCAAGCATCATCCACGTCGAAGTGTTGGGAAAGTCTCCAATCCTGCTCGCTAGCTACCATCTTCAAGCGGTTTGGATAAGCACGCTAGAAATTCCGACAATAGCCCTGTGATTGTGAAGGATCAACCGTGTGGTCCAGTGGAAGGAAAGTAGACATTGGTCAGTCCGCCCGACTGGTGGTAAAATATCCAAATCAGGAACATCCGATTGTGCAGGCGAAGGCACAAGATTATGTGCGGCGTCTGACCAGGGATAATGCGAGTAGGTGCTGCGACAGGTTGAATTAAATTACTTTCAAGAACAGCTTCCAGAAACGTAGAATCGAAGGAGGCAGGTGCAGCATCGCAGTGAAGATGATTCCAATCAACCTTAGAGGCATTAAACTTCCCTACTAATAAACAATCCTTATTTCCGCTATACTTCTTTAGAGTGGCCAGTAAACAGTCGCCAAAACTAGGGGAGCTCTGTAAAAGACACCGAGAAGGAGAGCACTACATCCATAGTGAATACGACACTAAAGCACTTCGGTGCAGCCAACACTTCCCCATATATCAACTACAGGCCGTCCAGATGCACCATCCAGTATGGTATGACGCCGTTCCCCGACCTCAAACCAATGCGATCAGCTCGTGAGAGGCTGTAACCAGGAATATGTACTTCGGGAACTGGAATTTCTGGGGACAACCATGTCCCCGTAGACAACATAAGGTTCGGGAGGAGTACTGAAGCAAGGTGCACAATTGCATCTGGTTGGTTCCGTAGACTGCGCAGTTTCGCAAGGAGGAGGTGCAATCAAGTTGTTGAGCTTACTGCCCGGGAGGGCCAAGAACTGGTTTCCAGCGCGTTCTCGGCATTTTCCGAACCAGGCGAAAATCCTCAATACGAAAATCGGTCTTACCGTTCGCACGGCGAGTTCTCAGTGCATCGGCTGCAATCTCCATTTTACCACGGTCCTTCGCTGATAGATCCCGTAACACGTGAAACGGCTCCCCTTGTAGCGCGAAGTCCGTCGAAGGATCCGACGGCATTCATCTTCATTTTGGCATACAACCTTAATGGGATGCAGCTTGGAAGTATCTTCATGTTTCCTGCCAAGTCGAAAAGCAGAGACGATCTTAATCATCTGTTCCCCTCATCGAACAGTAGGGAGACCATACGTTTTAGAAATAATTGATCATCCGAATTTCTCTCTGCTGCTGTTGTCATATCCGACCGGGGAGTTCATTATGGTGGGACAACATCCCCCGTTAGGGACTTTGGCGGTGCCGGAAATCAATGGCTTAGAAGGCGGCTTGTCAATGAGCAGTTTCTCCAAACGTTGGATCCTATGAAGAACCGATATCAGACCGCGCTTTGGAGGTGGCGCTTCGTCTTCTACAAACTTGGTGATAGATTTATTTTTAAGCGCAACAGGAATAAAGCTTGCGCGAGCAGCCGCCCCACTTTGATTGACGACGGTCGCAAACTGCTTGGGCAGGGGCTCACTGGGCTGGTCACTAGAGATTTGTGTCTCCGAGATTTGGACAGCAATTTGTTTACAAACTGGCGTGGCAAAAGCAGAAGGGCACAAAGAAGAGAAGAAATAGGCGAATTTTGGGAACCAGGCGGTTGGGGATCGGAGTGACCACTAACGGAGCGGGGAGCAAAATCAGGTAAAGCAGACTGAGCACGCTGATTGTCGACTAACGTAAGACAAGGGTCATAAAAGATACCAACAGCGGATGCTGAATACAGCTGAAGACACTCATACAATTTTATTGTGATACCGCAACAAGTGATATGCTACCAACCGTCGCAGAAAGAATATTGAACAGTCTGAACGGGTAGTGACACCCTTACCACAATCTAGACACTTGGACACCAAGACGATCGATAGATCGGCAGAAGATTCCGGGTATTTTGCGCACCTCAAAGCCGATCTGAATCACAAGAAAACGAACAAAATCAACCTTTGCCAGAACGAAAACATACGGCGTTCGCTAGGCTGTAGTTGCCTCTTATGAGATCTTCCTTCATCTAGGATTGCTGTTTAGGCGCCTGTAATTGGTTTCCTGAGCTTTTGCCACCTTGCCGCAGTACCTCTATATTTGGTGTGGCATACTAATCCAGAAGTTAGAGGTATTGTGAAAAACAGTGGTTGATTAAACACTGGAAGATCGTCAAATTTCTATTGATCCAAAGCAACGGATCGATTTAATTGGGAATGTACGAAGCGTTATTTTGATGCTTGCCGGCATAGTTTTCCGTTTTTGGTTTACAAACCCCTATTACACTGACTTTTACATTTTTGGTGTTCGTCTGTTTACTGCGTATATGTGCTACAAGTCCACTGTTTTCTCCTTTATATGGTCCGTCTCTTGCTAGTGTAAAGGATCATTCCGCTTGCGTGAGAACAAGCTGTTCATTGCTGGTGACAGAGGATTATAGAGGTAGACAGAGCGACGAATGCAACGGCCGGTATCACCAGCAGTGAACAGACCTTGCTGCTGAACAATACGCCGTGCAATGTACCATGGACGTTGTGTTTTTAACCTTACCTGTCGTGAACACCGACTGGGATTGACGGGTTTCCTCCGTATTAATGTCGAAACCTATTATGCCAGACTACAAAGTTTGGAGGCTTTAGTCACAGTGGCCACCACTGGGGTAGCCACTCTCAATCGTATGGGAGGTTGCTTGTTAGAAGGACTTGCGGCCTCCATGGAACTCACTTTGATGAATCCAAATGGCAGATCCGCCCCGTTGGGCAGCCGGTGGTGCCCACCGGAGTGTTTAGCGACCTGGATATTTCCTGTATGAGGTCTACGATATAACCAAAGTATAGTTTCCCCTATGCCCAGGGAAATTAACCCGCGTGTCCGTCGCTTGCTGAATGCTTGTTTGTATACTTGCCCTTCCGAAATTTTGTCGGCGGTGTCAATCTCATACACTACCGGAACATCCCTTCTTTCCTCTCCGCGGGTAGATTTCGTTAGGTGTTAGTTTTAGCCTGGCGAGCCTGTGCGCTGCAGCAATAAACAAATCTCTCACCCCATTTTTACATATCTTTTCCCTCTCCATCAGTTGGTCGTTTGTACTAATGTAGTGCCCGTCGATCTATTCCACGGTATTTGGTGACCGCTCATACGAATACTTGCAATAAGCCCAGTAGTAACTTTTCCGGGCTTGATGGTAGATCCTGCTGGATAGCTTCATTTTCCCTATATTGTTACTGATACGGTTAGTTGTACTAACCTTAACCTTTTCGCTGTGAAGGTTATCCGCTCCGACGATGAGGCTTCAGTTAGTGGTGTTGCCCTACCGGATTCGCTACTTCGTGAAGGTAATCCGAACGTTTGGTACGTTCAACTAGTGGCGATATTTTCCTTGCGTCATGTAAGATACGAGAACCGCAAATTTCACCACTTCGTCGCGGCATATTCTCTGCAGATCATCGAAAAGCTCGCTGATATTCCAGATGTTCCTGAATTACTGACAACGTACGCAGCGACCAAAGCTGCCGTTTTAAAACGAACTGGTATTTCCGACCACCACCGATTACGAATTTGCTAAGGAAGCCGAACTAGGTAGTTTGCAACCATCTCAATTCCTGCGTAAGATGGATAGTCTGACAAAACAGCTCACTATTATAGATTCGTTTATCAAATTGATGCAGCTTTGCCACCTCCCAGGTGAGATGGGAAGCATCCTTTACGCCAATGCAGACATGCCTCTAGCTCAGCTAGTAGATAATGCTGCCTGCATGTAGCAAGCTTACTGCGGAGTTACGCACCTCTAGTCAGCGCCGCAAGGTAAAGTCGCGCAATTAACGGCAGAAGCTGCTAAGTTAAGCAGGCCACGACGAAATATTAGCCTTAGGGCATACAGCAACGAACCGCTTTAGGGGCTGCTTGCCTACGTCACGTTCCAAAACCCACTAGCAACCCCCGGTTAAGCCACCTACCCATTGCTTGTAGCACAGTCGAGTTGGTTATAATGCCAAAAGCTCTTGCCCACCCTGCTCCTTCTCGTGCAATCCACAGGGTAACGGGAGGACCAGCAAGTATGGATTCAACTCCGGCGACGGACTTACAGCAGCTTGTGTAGATAAACGAAATTGGCCAACAAGCGTCCACCCCACTGCTCGAGTTTCATTAATAAAATTGAAGCTATATTTTGGTTATCCTTTGCACATCATCCAGAGAAACCTCCAGCTCGCTGCAGTGTCAAAACACTTTCTGAGGAGAAATTGGATGCACAAAGCTAACCACTGGGGGTTCCACTTGCTATGCGTTCTGCAAAAGTTCGGGTGTTATCCTGCTTTTCAAGTGCGTAAGCTACACTGCAGCTTATAACATCTGTCTACTCTAGCACATCCCCAAGCGAGAAATGCGCAAGGAGCTCTTGACGTTATTAAGAAAGACGGCAATGACCGCACACGCCGGCACGAACTTTTAAACCGAGCTCTTCCGCAACGTAGTTCCCCGCGATATTTCAAGTAGCTCGGTTTGGGTAACATCGAATTGACACATTCTAACCGATACACCGCTTTTACTGTTTATTGTGCGTTGTGCAAGCCGTTTTCCCAAAGTCTTGGTTCCTGGTTTGGTTTTATTCTGTTACGGTTTTATCACACGATTTTTACATCCTTATCGTAGGTTTATCCGTTTCATGGTTAACAAAAGTCGTATATCACCCGTCCACTAAAAGAACAACGCTGGAACAGACCATTGCTAATGACAACGAGGCTGGTCCAGCTGAACTATATATTGGCTATGTTGTGCTCTTTGATCCATTAGCGGAAGGTTTGCACGCTTTCTTGCTTACGAACGACAAGCGAGCTCGCTGTAAGAGGTCAGTATTTCTCTTACGACGTCAATGCACAGAGCCAGACCTTCGGGCAATCGAGACAAATTCCAGAATTGGACTAGCTAAGCTTATATGCTCGCATATGGGGAAATATTGTGTAACGCTACGCAAGAGGTGAGCAAACGCATGCATGGTGACAATAACGCTTTCGTATTCAGCGTAACTGACAAACGGCCGCTTAACAAGGTGCTGCGTAGCCTTCCCAATGATAGCAGCTTACCACTACAATTGTTGTTCAGCCATATGCCTACGTAAATATCTATTGTGGTTCATGCCAAACAATCTTGAACTTCAGTGGCTTTGAGCTGGCTAAATGATTCATTGGCGCTAGATGTGAGTTGACTCAGTACTCTTATCTCAGGCAACTTTGAGTAAACCGCAAAAGCCATGCTGCATTGATCCATTTCCTGCTTGCGTTTAACTTTGAATGGCAAAGCGGTTCGTGCGACACCATTCTCAACATCCAAACCGACCAAAGTACAACCAAGTGAAACACCTACGGCTCCTTCATTAATGCTCTGAGACGCAGACATGGATTCCTCACAACGCGAAACAGACTGCAAGGTGAAAAAGCTGCAGGAAAGGAACGGCCAACATTAGCGCTGCCAAACCAATGCAATTCGCTAAAAGGAAAAATATTGTCCTAAGTACTACCAAATACAATATGCAGCCAGTGGATATGCCAGGCACGTGTGACAAAGACTCCGCACTTGAATGCATAGGCCTCCTGTCCAGTAATGAGCTGTTAGCTAGCATTGTTAGGGACCCCAAGCAAGTCTGCTATGATCTTCACCAAATTTGACTATTGACTGCAGGCCACAAGACGGTCGATGGTGACATTAGCATGTCACGCCTTGAATGGTGCACTCAGTCTGCACTTTGCAAATATAGCGCCCATGTCAATCGCAGCTTTGCAGATGATTGAACACAATAGGTTCATTTAGCTATTGGGAACTCTGAACTCTTAAGCTTGATGTTTACGAAAGGAATCCATGCTGTACATGTTTGCTTGCACGGTAACTTTCAGGGCAGTGCTCGCAAGGCGGTAAAGCTATCGTTCAGACTGCCCACTAATACCCACTCTATCCGGTTCCTTAGTGCCACCTTCCGTGCACACTGAAGCTGCGATTGGGAAAGTCACTCCGTTCTCATTAAATCCCTTAGCTGGGCAACCTACTTTTTAACAGGTGATATTAAACTGGCGACTCCCGTGATGTATCACCACATTATTTACTGCTTAGAGATTGTCGCAGCCTAGCAGGACATGAGTACAATAATAATAAGGT
>CALYDF020008339.1:0-11746 GCA_944474145.2 Dicrocoelium dendriticum | reverse complement strand
TGCATAAACTGCTGATAGTCAGGAAGTGAGTAGTCCTCCTCTGAAGCATAAGGGGAAAATCATGTTTCCGTGAAAATATTGCATCAGGGTCGGCGAGGACAGACAGCGGACGCAAGATATGCATTTTATTGTTTAGGGACCTAGCATTTATAAGTAGAAGTGAGAAAGAACACTTGGGGTCTACTAGATTTACGCATGACCAGATGAAGCCGTTGATACTTACTTCGCCAGCTGCAGTAGTTGTAAGAAGTGGGTGAGAAGACATTGTAGTTGGCATTTGGGCGACGAAGAGTTTGGTGCCGGGATGAAACTGTCGCGGTTCATCCCCACCCGGCCTAAAAATTGCGCAGGTTGCGGGGTAGGAAGTAGTGGAATATTTGGCCATGTTACCTGGACCGGCGGCGAAAGTCTGAGGGATGTAGCAGGTACATAACAGCCTGGATGCGCAGGAAGTTGATCGAAGCTGTATGCAAACATCCCGGCAATCTGTACGAGTAGATCAGAGGCCACTGAGATATACCGGCCGATAAGCTCCATAGGCTTGCCCACATTTGCCACGATTATTCGAGCAAGGAACTGGGAACCGTTCTTTCTGTCCGACTCCCTGGAGCAATCGTCCGCAATATTTTATGGCAAACTGCATTATTGTCTAGACCTATTGGCTCCATTTACTCCTTCAATAAAAGTTCAGGAAAAATTAGGAGGCAAACTAAGCTGCATGCAAGGTTGAGGCAACTACGACGTTCCTACTACAAGACGTTCAACTTTGCGCATGTGTTGAATGCCAACGAGATTGCGAGCCAGCTATCGTCCAGGTCTGTATTGATTAAAACATCCCAAGAAAGAGCAGCCATGGCCAGTGCAAACAAAGCCAAGAACCTCAGCTGGCTGCTGCGTTCTCGCACTCCTCATTATGGAGCAAAGATCACTTCCATACGCGTCGACCCTTGCAAAGCAAGTGAAGATCCACAGACTATATGTGAGATGTTCAACTCTTACTTCAAAGAGTCCCAGTGTGAAGAACTGTCCCCGGTCACTACTGAGCTGGATGTGCCCACAAACCAGCTGCTCTCCACGGTTCAGTTCGATCTAAAAGGCATCCGTTCCGCTATCAAAACCATAAAACCATCCACCAAACTTGGTCCTGATGGAATTCCACCCATACTACTTAAGAATGGGGGCCATGACCTTTCCATAATCTTCTTGAAACTCTTCACACACTCTATGGAGAAGGGCCAATACCCATTGGCTTGGAAGCACTCTATCATCACACCGCGCCACAAAGGTGTCTCCGTACAGGAAGTCAGCAACTACCGACCCATAAACCACACATCTATTCTCTCACGTGTGATGGAGAAATCGGTTAAGGGTGCGCTTATGGCCTGTTTGAATGCAGTAGGCCACGTTAGCAGGTCACAGCATGGTTTTCTAAGCGCAAGATCCTGCGCAACCTGCCAGCTTGATTTTCTCAACATGGTCACTGGCGCAATTGATTCAGGTCTGGCGATTATTACGCTATACCTCGATGTGCAAAAGGCGTTCGATAGGGTCCCCCATAAACGCCTATTACATAAGCTCAAGGCTTACGGTGTAGTCACCCCTCTGCTTGACTGGCTTAAATCCTACCTAACCGGGCGTACGCAGTCCGTGAATGTAGCACACTTTGAGTCCATCCCTGTCACAGTTTCCAGCGGTGTTGTGCAAGGCAGCGTGCTTGGACCAACCCTGTTTTTGATTTATGTGAACGACATCTGTAGCAGCCTGCGCCATGGTCGCCCATTCCTCTTTGCCGACGATATAAAGGTCGTATATGTCTTCCCACCAAGCGCTAAAGTATCCGCACTACAAGAGATCCGTGAAGACCTGAAGACCTTAGAGTCGTAGTGTCAAAATTGGCAAATGACATTCTCTGCTGATAAATCTAGTATTCTGACCCACAAATGCTCCATATCGGATGGTGCGTTTGCGTTGAATGGTACGCCCATCCAACTAAAAACGTTAGCTACTGACCTAGGTATTCGCTATTCTATGACCCTCGACTTTCCAGAGAATGTGCAGTATCGGGTAGCAAAAGCACGCAGAATGGTCTTCCACATAGGCCGCCACATTAACTCGGCTGAAGCACGGTTGGAGCTTTACCACAGTCATGTTCGTCCGCAGCTGGAATAC
The DNA here is from genome assembly GCA_944474145.2 of Dicrocoelium dendriticum. Lineage (NCBI taxonomy): Eukaryota > Metazoa > Platyhelminthes > Trematoda > Plagiorchiida > Dicrocoeliidae > Dicrocoelium > Dicrocoelium dendriticum. The sequence continues at coordinate 9,577 of CALYDF020008339.1, read as the reverse complement.
TGCCCCTTCATCTCCAGTAATTTGCGGAAACCAGACAGCATATTGCTCGAAAAGGCTCAGCGGCGGTTTACCAAAATAGTAGCCCCACAAGGCCTAGCGCTTAGTTACCTACAGAGGTGTAACCATCTCAAACTTCAGCCTCTATTGCTGCGGCGCATTACCTTAAACCTGTGCTTCTTACATAAATTAATATAACAAGCGGTGCACAGTGATATCCCCAGCCTAACACTGAGAAGAGGATCAGAATTCAACCTCCGAAAAAAGCACTGCACAGTTGCCCCGCTGTCAGCGATGAAGAAAGTACGTTCACGTTTCTTCCTTGTCGCTTATGTAAATATCTGGAACAAATTACCTTCACAGCTGCGGGAGATTCACAATCCACAAGCTTTAAAGCAGGAGGTACGAAAGTTTATGTGCCTGGATAACATAAGACGCCTTTCCAACATCTGTGATTCTGATGACAACCTTTTTGTGACCGGCCCCGATGGGGCATAGATCACATTTTGGTCAGCTCTAGCGCAACTTTGTATTGCGCTCAACTAGGCTCCATGGCAGGAGCATCTTGGGCTCACAGGTCCTCCCCATACTCTGCGGTCCCTGTCACACTACGTGAGAGATCTTGGCCCGATCAGTTGCACGCATCTTACAGTTGTTAGGACTGCTAATCCGACTACAAAAGGTATTCAGCCTACCCCAGTGGCAGCTGAGCGCTTTACTGGCTCCCACCGACAATTAGTTAAATGGGAAGTCTTGAACTAGTAGACGCTACCGCAATGGCAACCTGGAAACACAAATCGGTAGCTCAAACCCTTTGAAAGCTCCTACTCGACGCCCTGTTTCTTACCGCTCAACCAATCAGCACGTAAAGCAGCCTAGTACTATTGAATGGGAGCATCGTAAACCTGTAGGCACTGACCAGGTAGGATATTGCATAGCAATGGGGAAGCAATCCGAACGGACAAAATTTACTTCACTTCTCCCTTCTTTTCTACACTTTGATTCCTTCGTCTCCATCTTTACCCCTTAGTATTTTAAAAATAACTAGTCCACTTGGTCTCTTGCGAAGACTTATACTTGTGACCCATGAGTCACGTCTACTAAAAACATTTTAACAACATTAAGCATCATGTGAAATGCCAGGTTCTAGCGTTGTTGCCCTAATTGAAGATTTTACATTAAGTCTGCGCACTAGTTACTATAGTCAGCAGTTTCCAAACACTATCAGTAGGTAAACCGCAAAATAAAAAATATATCTTTCTTATTGTTGACAAAGAGCGCACTTTAAAATTTCTAGACCCAATACTCAGACACTTTGCTCTCCACTTACTCTCACTTGACCCCATATACTTAGCTTTATCTGGTATACATGTGCCTTTCGCTATTGACAACACTAGTAGACAGTCAGTATGAAAACCAGATCCTCTTCTTTAACTGCTTTTGCTCGTAAAACACTCGCATTTCCAGATTTCATTTCACTGGCACGAAAGCTAACCAACGACAGAGAGGCCCCTGTCACACTGGCTGGCTGGAGCACCAGAAACTTTCTATCACCGCTTTTCTTATCTTGGCCGCACGTCTGTCATTTATCTTTTAGCTGGCTCCAAAGCCTACCATGCGCTATGCGTAATGGCGAGTGGACGACCAGCTCCCACTGGTTTTTGTTACTATTCTACTCCTGATTTACCTTATCGCTCTTTGCTTAGGATGCCAGAGCAGCTCTTGCCAGGATAATCACAAAAAAGTCGGTGTGACATTAGAGTACCAGTTAACATTGCCAACTGGATGAACACCGCCGGCACTATCTTCGGAACTTAAAAATGGAGAGAAATAAATCGAAATTCATCAAAGAGCTGCACAATAGTGTGCATCTACACATGAGGCATAACAATACCTCAAGTATGAGCAAGCTCAACCACCAGAAGTAGAGTTGTTAAAGCCAAACCAATGTAGACCAAGACGGATTTCACGCCCAAATGCAATTAGCTAAATTTTCCTAAATTTTCCCATGCTTATTCCTTTATTATTAGTGACAGGCTCCTGTAGGTCACTGACGTTAGAGACAGAGCCTCATGAATATAGAAAATTGGCTCTAAGGGATAACTCATGTGATGTTTAGCTAAGTAATGTGTGTATTTTGCAGGCCGAAATCTGTCAACGGATCTGAAAGATCCCCTGGGTTACTCAGGTAGACCTGGCTCATGCGGGTCTGTTGTAAGCTTTAGAAAAGCTTAGAGGCTTACAAAATCCTAAACTCTATTTTACTGGTTGTTTATGTGGCTCAGTATCCCCTGAAAATGGTATGCTGTGGCCTTCTAACCGTGAGTTAATTACAAGCTCCCATGAATTCCCATGTAGATATAATATTCCTTGCTGGATTTCTAGCGTTTTCGCGCAAGCTCATCCCTTATTTGCGTATATTTGTCATGTATGCCTGCAAAGTTTACTTTTTGACCAACTGCGCGGTCCGTAATTGTCGCAGTATATTACGGGCTAATGAGAGCATTTCTGGATAGCTATGCCTATCTAGAACATACGCCGCTTCCTTACTTTTTATATTTTTTTCTTTTTTCTGCTATCTGCTTGCAAAGCAGATAGCCATTTTTAGCGAAAAATAAAAATGGGCTTATTCGCAGACCATCCTTTAATTGCGAATAACTCGCAAACTACTGCACTTTTTGTGTTGCTTTTACTTTCAACGTATTCAGGCGCTAAAGCTGGTCCGGACCAGTGTAATTTTGTGCTACTTTAAGCGGTATTCTAACTGTAGAATGGCTTTTTCTTTTATCTGAGATTAACTCAGGTTGAAAGTTTGCGCCGGAGAGCAATATCAGCGTAAGAATAGTAGGGCTGTATTTTTTTGTTAATTGGTACTTCTCTACTGAAGCACGAAGCTTTATTTTCCTCTTAACAAATTGTTTCTATTCTTGTCCGCATTTATCGGAATTGTTTTCAACTTTTCGTATGCCTTATAATCCCTTCACACATTTCTTCCATGTGCGCAACAACAATTGGGGCAACTGAGTGGCCAATTAATGTGCGGTCAATTTAAAGTGAACTTGTGCCGAATTGGATTCTGTTCCGAGGCGAAAAGGCACAACTGCACCTCCACGAAGTATTCACAATAAAAGAACAAGGAGCTCAATATCGCCCGAAGGAACCAGAAACATGTCAAGGTGGGCGCCTGCGACCCAGTAGCTGTATAGCAAACAATGCCAATGCATTTGTAACTGCTGACGATGAACATATATTTATATTTTACCTACTTCCATGCAAGAGCATCGGATTACTGTAAGCATTGATCTGAACCATTTAGGGTGCAGCCTCTAGCAGTTCTAGAAATATACCTATTTATTTAAATGTAGTGCTCTCCGTGGGTGAATTGGTAACGGTGGTGGTGCGCGATGCCGTCCCACAAGTATCTGGTGTATGGTTGGGTAGTGTCCTTCTTTGTGGGTAAAAATAAAGTTGCCTTAACTTGGGAGCATTGCGAAGTTGGTCACAATTCAATATTATGGTGCGCAAGATTCTACTATCGTCTGCTGTCAAAATGACTGGGGCTGAAAATTTACTGATTATTTTGACCATCCTCACAACGTGTACCGAATTTTCCGCGATACCGTTAACTTTAAGGATTGTGCTCTGAAGCTCGTCCGTCGATATGCCATCCGGAACATTAAATACAAGTACGCTAAACAACGCATTGTCTTAACCCGGCTGCTGCGACTGCTTGTCTACTGATCTTGCGTTATTTAAGGCTTGTGTGGGTGACATATCCGTCTTCGGTGAGTGACTAGGTGAGTTTTCTCCGCAAGCCCGTTTGACATTGGGATCCTACGTAGTGTTAGACACAATGCTGTCTGAGCGGTTAGGTGTAGCTCGTTGTCTCTTTTTAGATGCGCCAAGCTCGCGTTGCCTATAGCCTGCAATGATGTTAGGATTAGTCGCAGCCCAACCTAAGCTTCTTTTCAGCCGCCCGAATATAAGCTGGCTTAGCATTGTTGCACTGCGAAGCTGTTCACGGTTAGCTATGAGAGTACGCAATACTTCCTCATCCTTTGCGTTCAGTTTCATGGGACCCGCAAATTGGGTTACACGCTTAGTCAAACTTTGAACCTGCAGGGCATTCTCTGCAATGCCATTAACTGCAATGACTGCACGCCTAAATGCGTCCACCAATATGTCGTCGGGAACGTTGAACACTGGTGCGCTGCACAATCCATTCCCGCACGCAGCGTTGTATGGTGCTAGCGTCTCCGCTTTTCTTATTTCAAAGCTGGTGGCGTTGAGCCCAGCGGCTCTGGTGAACTCGATGTTGTGGTCCATATATGAGGCCTTTTAGCTCGAGGCGTTGGCGGCTCTGTTCTCTGAGTGTTGGTTAGGCTAAGCTCGCTTCGGTCGTCGTAGCATTTTGTTAACATCGGTTTATCTGAGTTGTTTAAAGGTTGCCTTAGAGGTTCGGCAACCATTGGCCCTTCCGGTTTGACTGATCGACTTGTATTAGTAGCTGAACACTTAGTGTAAACCGAGGGTTCTCCTATATTATTCCCTGGCTGGCTGATTTGCTCAATGTATGATGTGGCTTTACGGATAGCACTGGTCCCAGGGTTTGCAGGTTCTTCCAAGCAATCAAGCGATCCAGTATCCATATCAGACGAAATGTCAAGGTCCACAGTACCTGAGCCACTTAGGTGCACTGGCGTCGGAGAGTTGTCACAAGTGGCCTAAACACATCTGCTATGTGCAACACTCTCGGTTAGCTTGTCGTAACGTCGTTGCAATGCCGTTCTCGCTGGTACTAACTTTAAGTCAAGAAACGTGGTGCGGGTCCTAAATTCCCTTTGATAGGAGAGAAACTTAAGAGCCGAGCTCTCATTATCGAACTTGACTAAGAGAGGGCATTGGTTTTTCATAATCTTTTTTCTCAGCCTTGTGCAGCTTAGAAGAATGTGTTCCAAGCCGCACACTTTCATCAGTATTTTACGAATGGTGTGCAGATGCTGGCGGTCTGGAACATTATAAATCACTACCTCACTAAGACATTTTAGTCAATCTATTACCTCGGTGCAAATCGTATTAATGAACCTTCCAGCTAATTCCGCATGCTTAGATTCCATGAAATCCTTCGGTTGCATCATAGCTGCTATGGCTGTCAGTCTATCAGTAAAAGGTTCTAATGTGTTGAGGACCCTTTTGAGCTTCACCACTTCATTTTGAAGATCGGCTATTTGAGAACTCAAAGAAAAGATGTCCGTTAATTTAACGGTGCATGGTATGGTTGGGTCAGCTAAGTTACTGCTGCTAGTTCTTGCTTTGGCCGGAGTACGCCCCACTGTTCGCACACCCTTGATAGAGACGTTAAGATGACGTCCACTGACCATGTCCAAAAGAAGAGGTGATAAAAAAGAAAAGATAACAGCAGCAAACCTGTAAGTTGAACGTTAACGAATAGGTAAAGATCGCGTTGAAATATACTCTAGCGACACTAAACGCCTTTAAAAGCTTGAACCAAAAAATGGAACGTGGATAACAGCTGACTGCAAATAACAACGACAGGGGTCTGCTACAGATCAGAACATTTATTTGGAACCAATTCCAGTATCACATAACGTGCTTAGCCAAGTTTTTACATTAACATTAACAATCTGTTTCAACTGTGAGGTCGAATAGTTCTCACAACTACATCACACTTTTTACAATTTACAACGTCAAGACCAAAGTTGATAAGGATTGTGCGCCGCAGATGTGCCTGTATATATTTGCTCATGCCTTGTTGACGTGTCCCGTAAAACCTCAAAGATATGCAAATTTAGTAATAATTCCCTTATTATTGATTTGCTTAAATAAATAGTTTATTCTTGAATTTTTCGTGACACACCTAAATAAGTTTTCTGTGGCACATGAAACTTTGCTGAATTTGAAAGTTACTTAGTTGTTTCACAGCAGACTATTCCTAAGCTACTGACCAACTTTCCGCTTGTGCATACCTTTCTATGTGGTTGGACACTTCCACTTATCAACTTTTATACTTCGGGCTTCCCTTAGCTGCTGTTGCGTTTTTACAATTGACCACCCTCCCAATCATCTCAGAGCTAAAACCCAACGCCTGCTTCCTCCACATTTGTCTGTCACACGCCTAGTAGCCTTGTTTCAACCTTACCCATCTGAATGTTTCTGAATGAGTCCGTTTCACCTCATTTTACTCTCACACCCCATAGCATGCAGCCCTCAATGCTAAACACCGCTTTTGCCTAACCTGGCCTATATCCGTTGCCCTATGATGATCGCAGGACGACTCCAGTTAAGGCATCTCAGGGCGACTATCTCCAGTATTAGACGCAACTTACCTTCTTTCCCATGTTTATGCTATTCCTCTTGTGTTCTACCTGCAAAAGCCTTAAGGACTTTACTGCATTGGCGTGCCTCTTCCTTTATTATTCTGAACATAGCCCGGATAACTACTCCCATGCATACGACAGTTTTAGCCTCTCAAATGCTGGCTGATTTTGGATTGTTTATGCATCGGCGCTTCAGCGACCTCAGAGCCACTACAAACTCAACGCATCTCTGTTCCTATATATCCTCCCTTCACCGGTTATTTGAACTTGATACCCCACTTGAAAAGCTGCTGTACTAATTGAATGCTCTTTGCTATACATTATATTGCAGTTGGCCAAAGATTTACCTACGCTAATGCTCGTTTCTTGACGGCTTACGTTAAGGATAATTGTGGTCATCGTTCACCATTACACCCGTCTAACTAAGCAACTCCAATGCCCGTACTTTTTGTTGAACGTCGGGAACACGCTTATCTCTGTTTAGATCAGTCGCCCTACTGCATCTTTTGTGCGCTGCAGTTATAGTACGAACCACATTTGAGCCGTTATGTACGAGGATAACTGTGATCCATTTATACTGAAATGCTTACATAATGCCAAGGAACTAGCTACCACTGCATGCACTCACATATTTAATAGGGTTTATCGATGCATTCTCTTTTGGGTGTTTGCTTGCTTGCCTCTTGTTCGTTGCTCGTGTTTCCCGAGATTTCCACAAGTACGGCCGTTGGCACCTGACGGTTCATCAACTGGCACTTGTGGATCCACCTACGACAGCCAGCTGATTTTAAACAATAGATCACTACTACGGGACCACAACAGCAAAGCTTAAGTTCGACGATTCCAAGCAGCTTCCGAATAGATCATTCTGATGGCGATTTGGACGGCTGCCGTTTGCTTGGGGTCCAAACAAAAGGGTTTAGCTAATCTCGCAATCATATTGCCCCAACTAAAACATTGGTATTCTATCTTTACATAGAAGCCTTGTTTTACTACGGACGCCAGATTAATCTTTCCCAGTTATATTGACATGGCGAAGTTTATTGCCACTCACTGGCGTTTAATCACTTGGTTTCGGCCCCTCACGTTACTGCAAGAACATTTTAATTTTCCTCTTAACCGAAGCTTTTCGCTTGGCACATCATGGAGCCGTTATTGGAAATGAAGAAAATTTACCTTGACTATAACTTACGTGTGGAGGAGCTCTGTTTCCATTATGTGGACAACCGGTGGCGTTAGGTGTCTTACACTCAGTGGTTTGACCCTATCACTCCCATAATCCTAGTCATGAGATGAAAATAATTATGACGAACTTCTTTGGATCCTGCGGTTAAATGAGTAATCGCATTGTCTCCTGGGGTCGGACGACTTCTGTTACAAGGTTTAACCGCACGCACCCACTGACACCTCCAGTGTGAATACCTGAACACGATGCCTTTACCCCAGGTCTAGTATACCACAAATAAAAAACTAAAGTCCAAGTATTCGAAATCCTTACCTACCTGCACAATCATTCCCCCGACGTTTCTGGACATTTCATTAAATGACCAGTAGCAAGGACTAATAGCGGACCTAGCTTACGCAATTTGCCTAGCTAAAGCAGAAATTTGCAGCTAAAATGACTGCGAATATCAGAGAGTCCTATCGGTCAAGGATACCTTGCTAGTTATAGATTACCATTGAAACTGGTTGAGGCAGTATTCTAAGACGTGGAGTGTTTTCGCCTGAAAATCCTTCACCCTATAAAAGGCAGCAAAAATCCGTGTATTAACACTGCGAGGCGGCGGTTGTGACTTGCTACCGAATAAGATCACTCACAGCGACTTCACACTGGCAGGTAACACGGGCGACCTTTTCAGCGTTACAATATACTGACGATATGTATCCTCAAAAGATACTTTCCTGTTCCTACCTTCCTTCTCCACCTTATTTGTTACACTTTTACAAATTCTCGATCCCAGAATTTTGCCATCTTATTAGAGATTCCGTTCCTGATCAGTGCTTCCGCTATGGCGGTAACTTCTCTGTATTGTGCGAATACCACATTTTATACAAAGCAACGTCTCTGTTGCAAAACAATAGATTGTAAATTCTTGAGCGTGCCAGCTTTGGTGTACATCGAAGTATTCGAGAGGAAAATATTTATTTATTTTTTAATGTATTAAGTTTTAACATTTGTACTGCCTGTATAAGTCGGCACGTGGCAGCTGCGCGGGACGAAAACCGACTAAAGGTGGGCTTATTGGCGTTATATTCAGCCCGCTTGCGGCTGATGTTGGTCGCACTTCATTGAAGGGCCGTTAAAATGTACAGCTGACACATTAGTATTATTACTACTACATACAATTTCAGCCATGCAAGCATGAATAAGTTCGATTGTCCCCGTTACAATTTCCATACCACGTCTGTACGTTTACTCTACTCTGATCATGCATCCGTTGGTATGATCCGCATAAACAAAAATAACTAATGATTTACTTATATACTAAGACGCACTTGCAGTGCTTCTAATACCTCGTAGATGAGTGACAAGGCCGTTTAGCTACTTTCGACCCAGCATATAGATACTCATGTGCTTTCAAGTGGTTTACGGGGAGAACAACCAGTTTCCGCTCACCATTTTATACCTGTACAATAAAAAATATCATAAGGCGAAAGGCTTGGGACCTCCAAAATTATGTTCTTATGAGGAAATTTTGTTTTCTGTTATAAAAATAATCCACAATATCTCAGCTTTCGCAATTTTCTCTACAGAATCTACATTTCATCAACATGAAGTTACAAAAAATGCTTAAAATTTGTTAGAAGAGACGACAATTAGCCTATATAAATAAGAAATTTACGATGTACCCTAATTGGGTGATATTGCTACAAAGTTCACCAAATCAAATTTTTACTTTTCGCACATTGTTCTGGAACGTCTGTGATATTCTTCTGAACACAACAGCTAAAACCGTTTACCCTAGTCACCAACCCACGCACACGAATTTAAATCAGGTTCTGGTACACCACCATGTGATAGAAGGAAAGCTGGAATACTGCGTACCGTTGTTGCTTGCGTGAGCCAACAGCTGCCGATTACTTTAACGCAACTTTTCTTTTTCCATCTCCTCACAACGAGTCTTTTGGTCACGCGTAATGTCTGCAGCGATTTCATCAACGTTGACTCTTGTAGTGCAACAGAAAACATGCTCTTTCAGTATCTTACAACATTGGATTTTATGGTTGTTTTAACCTTCGAA
>CALYDF020008338.1:0-11742 GCA_944474145.2 Dicrocoelium dendriticum | reverse complement strand
CAATGGTTCCCATCTTCAAAGGAGCTCGCTTTCGGAATGCGCCAACCAGAGGAATTAGTCTGCTCTCCATCGCTTCCAAATTACTCGCCTCCATAATTCTTTACAGATTGTCTGGCGCTCGTGAAAGCCCGATTCGTGAGGAGCAAGCCGGGTTTCGTCGGTATCGTGGCTGCATCGACCACATCTTCACCATGCGTCAGTTGTCGGAGCACCGTCACACATATTGGCGGCCCACCGTAGTTGTGTTCCTCGACATCAAATATGCCTTCGATTCGGTTGATTGATGTGCCCTTTGGAATTGTCTACTCAGTTAAAGTGTGCCCGAGAAATATGTAAATATTATCCAAGCATTATATTTGCGTAGCACGGGTAGAGTGAGGGCTTACGGCAAGCTGTCGCCACCCTTTAATATCTCCCGCGGTGTGAGACAAGGATGCCAGCTGTCACCTTTCTTTTTCAACTTCGCTATTGACAAAGTCATGGAGATTGCATATACAGGACATGACTTGGAAGGTGAGGAGCTGCTCCCAGGAGAACGACTTCTCTACTTGGAGTATGCAGACGATTTGCCCTCATCTGTGACGGCACCCAGACGTGCCAAGCCGCGCTGGACAGATTAGCACCAGCTGTCAGCGGCTTCGGGCTTTTCTTTGCACCATCAAAATGCAAAGCCTTTCTCCAGGATTGGCAGGGATCGCTTTTTGCGCTGACCCTTGGTAGGGATCAGCTAGAAGTCGTTCAAATATTCAACTACCTGCGAAGTTGTATCAGCGCCTTTTGGATCGAAGGCGAGCTCACGAAGTGTATAGCAAAAGCTCGAAGTGCTTTTGCTAACCTTCGCCACCCATGGCGGCGATGCGACCTTACTCTCGCCCCGAAGGGGTGAGTGTACAATGCAGCGGTAGGTTCGACCCTACTGCACGGTTGCGAAACATGGCCCCTAAGATCGGCGGACAAGAAGAGGCTAGTTACGTTCGACCATCGGTGCCTTTGCAGTTTGGCTCACATCTGATGAGAACAGCGCGTGAGTAACGAGCGTGTTCGGCACCTTGTTTACGGCACAAGAAAAGGCACTGAACCGCTCAGCACCGTTATTTCCCGCACCAGGCTCAGATGGCTCGTCCACGTGTTGCGCATGCCAGCCCATCGACTTCCACGACGTGCGTTGTTTGCTCACCGGGAATGTGGATGGAAGAAGAGGGGGGCTGGCCAAGGGATGACTTGGTCAAGAGAAATGGAGGCTCTCACTTCTGTGCTGGCCCCGGTTGGAGCGTCACGTCTCCTTGGTTGAGGTCCAAAAACGGTGAACACGTTTGGCTGGATACAATTGTTGGCATGGCAAGAAGCCTGGGGTGAAAATACCAAACAGGAAGAGATCAACTACGTATAAGAACTCAGACCATAAATAAGAATGCTGCAGCTGACCTTAGGTAAAGCACGATCTTCGCTAGGCCGTCAATTAGTCACACAATCTGGTCGGAAGACGGAACTTAGTCGGCACAATAAATCGACGAGTTAGATCCGATGATCGATGGACGAGGCCAGCGGACAGACGACGACCAACAGCACAGCACGCGTAGCCGAAACAAGAAGGCGAATCGAAACCCGAAAAGTGTTTTATCGGTTGTTGGTCAGTTAAAACAAAACTGTACAATACTAATGGATATGAGAATAGGAAAGTACAATTGGGAAGAAAGATATGTACAAGCGCTACACAACTGCCCCCTCTAGAGCGTGAGTCACTGAGACGAAAGCTCGATACTTGTCAGTCATTTAACGTAATCTGGAAGGGAGAACAACTGTACGTCCGAAGCATGTTCGATGACGCCATTTCGAGTTTGGGTCGTGAGATGCTTGGATTGCAGCAGAGAGAACAGAGGTGTCGGACATGTGCTGAGTAGCAGGCGTACTTGGGAAGGTGGGCTGGTCGTTGACAAGAATGTCTGTGGGTTTCGGTATAGGTTGCGACTCGATGTACGTAGGCTGCAGACGGTCAGTAGTCACAGTATCCTGATAACCATTTCTATCCAGCACGAAGTACTTCGCTTTCCGGGCACCAACCTTGCAAATGCCCTCTTAAGGCGGTGTCAGAGGTTTACGGACGGAATCGACGCGCACCAGAACGAAGGGCGAATTGCGCAACTCCGGGTGTCCCAGTTGACTCCGAGGACTGATTCGAGGTGACGTTGGACGAGTTAAAAAGAAGTGTTGCCTCAGGCGTGTGACGTACGAGGTCGGATCAACTTCTCCGGTAACCCTTGAGTCTAGCACCATTTCTTCAGAAAGCCTGCGAGTAGTGCCAAAGACCAACTCAGCGGGACAACAGCTAACTTCTTCTTTAATGGTGTTACGAATACCAAGAAGATAATCGGTAGACGTTCTGACCATTGTGAGTTCGACTGTGAAGCAGTAAGTGCGGCTTTAAGTTGACGATGGAAACGTTCAACGATGCCGTTAGCAGCTGGGTGATAGGCGTTTGTCCGTAGGTGGGAACAACCGAGCAAGCGGTTCATGTCAGGAAACAAGGCCGAATTGAGTTGGGACCCTCTATCAGTAGTAGTCGTGGCTGGTGTGCCAAAGATAGAAATCCAATTCTTAATGATTGTTCGCGCCACAGTTTCTGTAGAAGCATCACTTAAAGGCACGACAAGTGGCCAACAGGTATAACGAGCACTACATGACAATAAGTAGACAAAATTTATTGGATGGAGGCAAGGGTCCAACAATGTCAATATAAACATGTTTGAAACGAGCGTCGGGAAGAGCAAACGTGCCAAGTACGGTACTTGTGTGACGGTGGATCATGCTGGTTTGGCATGGGATACAGTGTTTCGCCCACTGCTGTATCTCGGAGCGCATGTCGTGCCAAATGAAGCGATCAGTAACTGGCTTGACGGTGGCTCGGAAGCTCGGGTGTGAGGTTCCATGCAGGTGGTCAAAGACGATTCGGCGGTACTGCTAAGGGACAAAAGGCCTGGACTTGCCAGTAGAAATATCACAGTAACTTTTGGAGTCTGAGTTAAGGATTACCAACTGTGATATTTTGATCGACGGATTTGATCTCAGTTGCACAAACTCAGGAGCTTCTTCCTGATGAGCTGCTATGTCTTCTAACTTAATCCTCTGCCGTGAAACTTCGTGAAGACATATACATGACATGGCATCGGCTACAACGTTATTGGCAGCATCAACGTAGCGAATGGAGGTAGGAAACTGTGAAATATAATCCAAATGACGAAGTTCTCTGGGGGAGAAGCGGTCGAATGAACCACGGAAAGCAACTGCAAGTGGTTTATGGTCTGTAAGGTTGGTAAACGTGCGACCTTCAAGCAGGTGCCGAAACTGTTTGATAGCGAGGTAAATATCTAAAGGTTCGCGACTAAAGGTGCTGTATCGCGTCTGTGCTGGTTAAAGTTTGCGCGAGGAAAAGGATATCGGCTAAGGTTGACCGTTAATTACTTGCTGGAGAACAGCCCCAACGGCGGTCTGAGATGCTTCAGTCTTGAGGAGGAGAGTGGTGTCAACATCAGTAAACAAATGACAAAGCGCGGTGGCGTTGGACAACGCGTGCTTGATCTTGTCGATTGCATGGATAGCTTCCTGAGTGGGCTCGAATTTTCGTGACCTGTAATTAAGTAATTCGGTCAATGGCTGGAGTAGCCCAAAGCAATCTGGTATGAAACGGCTGTAGTAATTCACCATGCCGAGAAAACGACGGAGACTGTTGAAAGCTTGAGGCATGGGGTAGTCTGCAATCGCTTGTGCTTTCTCGGGGCGTGGACTAATGCCATTGCAATCAATTCGGTGGCCCAAAATATCTATAGAACTTTGGCCAAAAGCACATTTGTCAACATTGATCGTAACGCCGTACTGAGCAAAGCTTTCAAAGATCGAGCAGAGCTGTGACAGATGCTCATCGTGATTGGAACTGCCCACAAGAATATCGTCAGTATAGGCATAGACGAAGTCGAGCCATTTGAGGACTTGATCGATAAACCTTTGGAAAGTCTGTGGGGCATTTCGTAAACCAAATGGCATGCGAACGAATTCATAAATACCAAATGGCGTGCTTATAGCGGTCTTCTGAATATCGTCGGGAGCAACCGGAATTTGGTAGTATGCATTCACAGAAGTATCGTCGTGATACACAACTGCTTTTAAACCTTGATCAGGCCTGAGTTGGTGTGTCTCTATGAATTTAAGAATAAACTATCTATTTATTTATTTATTTAAGTCAATCTTAGAAAATTGATCTTCCATGTAAACCAGTTGAAAAATCATGGAAGTGCGGAATCGTATATGTATCGGGGACGGTTGAATTGTTTAATGCACAGTAACCTCCGCAAGGTCTCCAGTCACCACTGCACATTTTGGAAACAATATGAAGCGGGGAGGACCATGGGCTATTGGAAGGACGAACGATACTTAGACGAAGCATAGGTTCGAAATCTGCCTTGACAGTAGTGAGCCTGTCTGGAGGTAATCGTCATGGTTGGGTGGCTACTGGCGGCCCATATGTAAAGATGTAGTGCGAAACTTCGTGCTTAGGCTAAGGAAAGTCATTAGACGATTGATCAAGAGCGGGAAACTGCAGCAATAATTTAGTGAACATATTGTCAGCTGGCAATGCCAAGCGAAGACGGATCGAACTGATCGAAGTGACTTTACCCGAAACGGGCAAGGATTTCAAACTATCGCATAGTTTACCGTTACGCAGGTGCAGTATCAGGCCAAACTTAGTAAGGAAATCAACACCAAGGATGGGGCGCTGGACGTCAGCGCTGAGGAAAACAAAGGGAAAACTTCGACGAAGACCAAGTTTGAGAGTCAAAATTTTCTGGTCGTATGTATGGATCTTGGTATTGTTCGCCGCCTACAAATTCAGTCCGGTTGGAAGTAGGTTGCATTTTTCTTCTGTACGAGGAATGACGCTAACCTCGGCAGCGGCATCAAGCAAGAAGTTCAAATTGGTTGAGGAATGGTAAACGCAAAGTAGGCAACTGTAAGATTGGCCAGACGCAGTCAGCGCTATCACTGGCTGGCGTAGGGGTTTCCATGCTGCGGTTTGTGGAATGATTTCGGATGGTTACAATAAGGTCGACAATTCCTCGCTTCCTTGCAAAAACGACGGCGGTACCAACAGAAATGACGTTTCGAACTCCTCGCGCGACTACGTCTACTTTGAGAGCGGCGTTTAGGATTACTGCCTCTGTGGCGATTAATGCTCGAGATAGCGAGCTCCAGCTTTGCTAACCTCTCAGAAATGGTTTCAATCGGGTCAGTCTTAAGGTCGGCGTTAGCGGTCGACTCAACTGCGTGACATGCTGCGGGTTTATGAAAGCCCACATGAACTTTGTCTGCTGTTTCAGCCATCTCGTCCAAAGACAAAGTAACTGCAAAGACAGCAAGAAGAGTTGAGGTGTTCAATGGAAGACATTTCGTCCACAGCTGTCGCAGAATCGTATCATCAACCTTAGAGGAACCGACCAAAATACGGATGCGCCTGAGCAGTGGTGACGGCGTGCAATCGTCTAGTGCACCACCGGCAGTGTTCCAGGACGCGGTGGGTCTTCGTCTGGCAAGCGTTTTCCCTACAAAAAGCCACAAATGTCTATTTAACAAAACTGCGACGTGGCCTACGTGACTCGCCAATCAAGAAAGTCAACGCCCCTAACACACATTGGCAAGTTGGCCGATATCACATTTACAAATTCTGTGCATATATCGGCTCTCGCACGAACACGCCTACATATTTGATTAGCGAAATGCCACTATTCTTAAATATTTTTCAGCCTTTTTCTCATGCTTCACTCATCTGACACACACGGCGTACGGGACCTCATCAGACTAGTTCCTCATCAACATGTCATAATAGTGATCTGATTATTATCTATACCTCTCGCATTCTGTGGACATAGACTACAGAAACCTTTGGGCCATTTGGGCCAACACTACTGTCTCCAACTGTGCTACTCCTGCTGTTGGTGCTGCTAATTCTGCTATCATGTACAATATTGCAATGTGCTGATCATGCCCCAATGGCGTGTCGCGCTTTGTCAAGAATAAAATATTTACTTATTAGAAAGTAACTGCCAAAGTCTAGCTTCGCCGGAGGCCGTAATGCGCTTTAATACGGCGGCTTTGAAGTTACCTTAAGGTGCCTCAGCCGAAATCGGATCCAGCAAATATATGAGGTCAGTTGCGTTGTGGGTAGGAAGTTGGGCAGTGACATGTGCGAACATTAAAGACTGAGAAGTAATACGGCGTATGCGAAAAAAAGCTTTCAATTGTAAAAGACACACGTACGGATTAGATGAATCGATGGCAGGGAAGAGAAACCAACAGAATTTTCTGAAATGTCAGTGCGGCAATGGTGGTCTGACACCGCAAATGCACAAAAATAGGAGTTATGAGCTTTATAAAAAAGAAAACGGTGTCACCAAATATGTAGTGCATGGGCCAAACGGAAAGCGCTCAACTACATAAAAGAACTCAGACCATAAATAAGAATGCTGCAGCTGACCTTAGGTAAAGCACGATCTTCGCTAGGCCGTCAATTAGTCACACAATCTGGTCGGACGACGGAACTTAGTAGGCACAATAAATCGACGCGTTAGATCCGATGATCGATGGACGAGGCCAGCGGACAGACGACGACCAACAGCACAGCACGCGTAGCCGAAACAAGAAGGCGAATCGAAACCCGAAAAGTGTTTTATCGGTTGTTGGTCAGTTAAAACAAAACTGTACAATACTAATGGATATGAGAATAGGAAAGTACAATTGGGAAGAAAGATATGCACTAGCGCTACAAGCCGACCTCAGTGACGTTCCTGTTGAGATTTTTGTCCCTCCCCATCCATTTTAGCCTCCCCACCACCCACGATCCCATTTCTTAGTGTAAACGTAATAATTTTTTCTATTTGCTTAAAGGCCGACTGGTATCTTACCGGAACCATGCCCATCCGTTGCCGGTAGTTCAGCTTGCATGCGAGTGTTGTTTTCATTTTCCTTTTCCTTTATAATTGCGGCACAGTAGCTGAGATGTTTACCACTTTTAAGCTACCGTGTATAATGACGATGCTTTGTATCTAAGCTAGTTTATACAAACCAACACACTTCAGTCATCTTACTTAAACTGTGCGGCACATCTAAACCCAAACGCCGAAAAATGCCACTTCATTACCGCTAAATGCGAAGAAGAGACTGCGAACTCCCTACTTGTTAGTTGTGTACGTAAACATATAGAACAGGATGTCTTCCAGATTAAGAGAAGTACAAACGTTGCAGGCACTCAGAAAGTATATATATATATGCAATGGTCACGAATAGACCTACCGCCATCAGAAACCATACGGTTCAAACGAAGGTACAGAAATAGTAAAGGAAAACACAACACAACAATGTCCAGAAAGTAGATGCAAAGAGTCCTATTTCTTGTTAATAAACAACGCACCTTCTATCCCTGCGATTCTTAAGCCAATTCCTATGAAATTGGCCCCGATGTAGCTTGAGGACGCCTAGGATATATTGCAGGACACGTAGGCATCTTTGGCGCACCATTTATCCACATTCTTTGTCATTACCCCCTTAACACCTGAGGGACTTTAGCGGTATCCGTCGCACTCATTTTCCATGTTGTAAGAATAGAAAGCTGAGTGGAGTCGTGTACACTCTTCCTTTTCTGTTAGGGCGCGTCACTAACAACACTGACGTTGTCTTGAAACTTCTCTGTGAGTTGAATCCTTACTAATCGTTTGGTCACGACGGCTTGCACCCATAGTTCTTCAAGACTGTGGCCTAGTACATTGCCTCACCTGTCTCGCAGTTCTTCTGCCGATCGTTTCAGTCCGGACTTTTCCCGACAGCCGTCAAGTTGCAATTCTCACAAATGCCTATGTTAAACTCAGACGCAAATATTCACTGCGATGTCTCTACCGGTACGTCAAGGCCGTTTGTTCCCCAGTCTTTCCGGCGAACCGTCTTTGGCCATTTTCATGAATTATGGCATCCCATCATTTGATCCACTGTGAAGTTGATTACTGATCGTTACATCTGGCCTAGTATGCGCTACGATAACAAGCAATGGCTTAAACACTGACTCAGTTGCCAGAGAAGCGACGTACAGACACACCGTCTTTAGCCCCGGAATATTCTGTCCACTTGAGGCGCGTTTTAAGCATGTCCACCCAGAAAAAGTCGGACCGCTTCCTCCATCGAACAATTTCACTTTTATTCCGAATTGGGTTGTCAGTTTTACTTGTTGGCCGCATGTCATTCTTTTACGTGACACATCTTCAGAAACTGTTGCTTGTGCATATTCGACTCATTGATTTCTTTCTGCGGTGTGCCATCTACCATCACTACAGATCGAGGATCTCAATTTAGTTTCACCTTGTTCCTTGACTTGAATTCTGTTGGGTTTATACCCACATTCGAACAACTGCTTATCATGCGGCTTTGAATGGCCTTGTCAAGCGTTTCCATTGACAGCTTAAAGCCGCCATCACAGCTAATTTACTTGATCCACATTGGTCTGAGCGAAACCCATTCGTTCTTCTTTGTATTCGTAATACCGCCAAGGAAGATATTGGATGCAGTCCTGTCGAACTCGTCTTTAGCACCACTCTCAGACTTCCAGGAGAGATGATTTTGGTTTCCTGAGTCATTGGTGAAATGGATCCTACCTTCTGTGCCGAACGTTTTAAACAACACTTGCGAACAATTCGACCTACGTCTACTCGCTTCACTGCCCACAAACAATACATTTATCCGGACTTTAGTTTTCATTCGCATTGATGCAGTTCGCAAGCCGTTGACACGTCCTTATGAAACTTCTTTCAAATCGTTGTCACGGAAACTTAAATACTTCATTCTGGAAAGAAATAAATTTAAAGCATCTGTGAGTATTGACCGTCTTAAACCCGCTTTTGTTGAACTTAACATTACTTTGACTGATCCCAAGTTGTTGCCATTCGCTGGTCAACCGACTGATTCCAGTGCCCCAGAACCTTCATGCGCTCGCTCAGCGAATGATTCCAATCACACACGTACAGGACGTTCTGTGTCTTGCCCCTCCAACTTGGCTGAGTTTGTTCCCTAAACAGCTATATCTAGCATTACATTGCCATTTCACGCGCTACGGAGGTAGTTTTGTAGTGATTATTAATCTTCCACAGTTTGTCTTTCCTATCATCAAGTTTATCATGACAGCCTTTGTACAGTTTGCTTGCATTAACGATTGCAATATACTTCTTCGTGGCCCGCGCACCGCCGTGCATATTTTTGGCGGGACCGTGGAATTCGCCACTGGCGTGATTGTGCATAAGGTCTGTTGTTCATCAGGGACCGTTTGATTGCAATATCGCGGTTACGTTTAAAGTTCATTGTTGAGAACTGGTACATCCGTTTTACGGCGTAAATAATTCGCCTTCTGAGTGCTATGGATGGCTAGCCTAAATTATTATAAACCGTTTAATAGTATTACATGGAATATGATGTGTAAACATTTCAATGAGGTAAAGTGAGTAAAATAAGGAAGGCCGAAATGGTGGCGGAAAACCAACTGATGGGAATGCGCGGAAACTGCGTTCAAAAAATATAGGGTTATTTTTGGTTAGGGAATGCCTTGAAATGTTGCATGTATTGCAACTTCAACTGACCGTCTATTGTAAACGGAAATTACTTTTCACAGTGCAGCAGGTAAAAAGTTGAGATAGCTACTCGGAATGTTAATTGCACAAATAAGATTCACGGAAGACATGAAATGCAGATTTTAAGGCAACCCATGTACCTATTTTATTCCTGATAAACGGACATACGTAATTAATAAGTGTGAAAATTACGGATGATGCTCTGAAGGTAACCTGCAAGTAAATGTGATTTGGTAAATCCGAATAAGTGCAAAAGGAGTAACTGCGATGACAAAGGCGTCACTATGTGCATGGTTGATAAAATACAGAATAACTTGTTCAAAGTAGATAAGGAATGACGAATAACAGACAGCTTCTGTTACCGTAATGCTATGTAGGTAAGTGCGTAATTGGAACTGATGATGCGGTGAATAGCATTTATTATTGGCGTTAGTATAAGGGAATATGTACTTGTGCGAACGCTGTGTTGGTTGGTGTAGTTTGTTGCCAAGTTTTAGGCAAGTAAGTATCATTTGGAACGTCTTCATATGCCCAGGTAAATATGTTAACTGCATATAAAATGGGCTAATTGTATGCCAGATTCTGAAATATATATATATATATAATGTATACGCATCCGTCTTAATATTCTATGTATATAGATATGGATGTATATATATTTATGTATATGTATATTTTTATATATACATATATATATATCAATATATGTACATATATATGTATACATATATATAAGTATTTATATACGACATATATATACTATACCTGTGTATACATGAACATATATAGGTATATAATTATGCATACATACGTACGTACATTACATTACGGTACATGATACTACATACAAAGATACACACCTATAAATATACGTATATATGGTTAGTTATATATATATATATTTATTTATTTATTTACTTATTGTAGCATCCGTAAACAGCTTATGCCTTTTAATGTGCAGTTAACATATTTATCTGGCATATGAAGACGTTCCAAATTGTGCCTTTTTTGCTTAGCACTTCGCAACAAATTCGACCTACCAGCACAGATTTTGCACAATTAAAGACTCCCCTTCACTAACACCAATAAAACATGCTATTCACCGCATGATCATTTCCAATTGCCCATATCTATACATATCATTACGGTAATAGAAAATGTCTACTATTCGTAATTCCTTAACAAATTTGAACAACTTATTCTGTATTTCATTAACCATCCACAAAGTGATGCCCTTGTTATCGCAGTTACTCCTTTTGCACTTATTCAGATTTACCAAATTACATTTACTTGCAGCTTACGTTCAAAGCATCACCACCAGCAGGTACAACGACACACCGGGTATGCAGCGCAAACCCCAATGAATCAGCCCTGGAGGCAGGTGGAGAGGTGCAGGTTTCATCAATGGAGCCGGCCCACACTGCTTTAAAGAGGAACAAAAGCACTATGTATTACGTGGATTGAAGCGCACGGAATGCGCATGCTGAGCGGTGCTGAGCTCCAGGCGTATAGCACGGAAGCAACGTTGGGGGTGACACGGACTTCATGCCGGTGCTACCCTTCCTTTCAAGCAAGAACCATATATGGCTGTACAAAATACAAAGTTCCCTAACCGGTAGGCAAGCGTGAGATGAATGGTAAGGCATAGAAAAGGGGCATGCATAGGGAACACGCGAAGTGCACGCCGATGGCGTGAATTTGTGGAGTCCCTTGAACGCAGTAATAAGGGGCACTTAGGAAGGGTAGATGTGGGTGTCAGGTGGACATGCTGGTTAACGCCATAGTTGTAGCAATGGCTTACGGCTGACGCATATGGCGTCATGGCTATTGCGACGATACTCACATTGAGATGGTTGATGTTACGGGTACCCAAACATGTACGGGGAAACGTGACGCACAATACATAGATATGCACCCTGAAATGAGTCCCTGTAGTAAACAATATGCCTGTCGGTATTTGCCAGTAGTAAGGCGGAACAGTCTATAAGGGGTAAATGCACGCGGCAAGTAGGAGTGTGACGTGCACAAGAGGTTACTAACCTGTGCTATTGCAACTCGTTTCATTGAAGTTGATACTTCAACTCTGGTA
>CALYDF020008337.1:0-11758 GCA_944474145.2 Dicrocoelium dendriticum | reverse complement strand
AACAGCTCTGTATTTGCGTATGCAACCTGTGCAGTCCACAAACTGTGTGACGCTTGCTAAGGAAATCCAGATAGCCGAGAGTAATTGGTACAAACAAAATCCGCGAAAGCTTCCTCAACATTTCAATAGCGTTGACAGGCAAGCAGATTAGATGCAACAGCCAGCAAACTGTAATTTCACAATGAGTCGAAACTTTCTCCGTATTTTGCCCTTCCCACAGTTCTGGGGGTCCAGTAGAGTTTTGTCTGCCACATAAACAAATGACACTATTAACGCAAATGATATGTCCTCCGAATCCATCATCCCGCTGTGGGCAACCCAGCGGAGGACAAGACTGTTGGGCGGAGCCTAAGATACTAGTCGGTAAGCAGCGGCACGTAAGACGTGTCAAATACGAGACATTACAGAAGTCGGAGGCGACTGAACCCAACGTATATTGTGCAGGCTACCAAAATAGGAAGCAAATCAGTCAGAGTGAGAAACATGCAGCAAGGTACTCACCAAAACGGTTTGTGTCAACGAATGTGCAGTCAGCAAAACAAACGGACGTTTTGAAGGTTAAAACAACCGTAATATCTAATGTTTGCAAAATACTGAAACAACGTGTTTTCCGATACACTACAAGACGCTCCATCTACTAGCAATTAATTCTCGTTCATTGTTAATTGAAAGGCACATATTGCATAATTGTTAAGATTGAAAGACACCTCTGATAAGAATTTGATCGTGATACGATTGTGATTTGAAACGCTGGCCAATGGAACGGATTTGCGCTGACGTGATGGCGTTGGCTTAGCCCGGAGTACGCGCTGTTAAGGCCGAAAATCGCGCCAGATTGAGAACGTTCCCAGCCCCACGTATTCGGGTAGACGCTGAACCCTGGTAACAGGCGAGGCTACGCACACGAGAGGGGGTGACGGTAGACGCGTGGTAGTGGCTTAAAAGCGAACGCTGCCTGGCTATCGAAGCATACAAAAAGCATGTGAACGAACTGACTCCCAACTAACGGCGAAAAGCAAGACAAGCGGTCCGGTGAGGGCGAATCACAGCCAATACTATGGGGCATTGTGTTAGTGAAAATACCTACCGCGATGGGATGGTTGTTTGTAAAAGAACATTTTTCACATGTGCGCAGTTGTTCCGTGTATCGGAGTGGCTGAAACCTGCTACCCTGGGGAAGGAATTAACTCCGCTTTCCACAGTCATTACGTCGGAGTTTCTGGTGCGTTTTGGTGGGGATATTAGAGGGGCCTGAAACAATAACATTCTTTATATTTTATCTATAAATAAATGAATTACTTGTATATTTCTTGACATGCGAAACCCAGGCCAAATAAGAGCCTGGTCAACTGGTACAACAAATTTGGGTAATGCATGGATTTTTCAAGATCTGTTGTGTTCTCAGTGGAGTGTTTGAGGTGCTCAATCATTTAAAATTATTAAACTATGGCGAAGTTGAGAGTAGGAATAAAAGTAGATATGACCGTCAGTTCAAGTAAAGTATTATGACAATTCATGGAACCGTCTCCCGGAGACCTGCTTCCACATTTCAATTATACATCTCATCTGGCCATGTGCTGTTTGGGCTTAAAGCAAGTAGCCAATGGTATTTTTGACTCGCTTTTTTGTTGGTTGTTGTCATATGCAATTTCGTCATCATCATGATGACACATTATGACTAAATATGTATAGATGTATGTGGAGACCTGTGTACTAAGTTAAGTTCCGCCCGTCATACAGCCATCATTTAGCCAATTCGAGTCTAGCACTTTTAATATTCGCCAGCCAGTTCGTGACAATTCGCATTGCATGAGTTTATGGCGATTTTTGGAAGCGTTTATCCATCACCTCGGGAGATCGGCCCAATCGTGGCCAACAGTGGCAGGAGAGAAATAAACAAGTAGAAAAGGGATGATGGAACAGTAACGATAAGATGATGGGCTTTTGTCCGAATTTGTCCGATACAGGTTGTACAAATTAGCACTAGAGACAAAAATCCTCGAAAATTTAAATGTTTCTTGAAAGAAATGT
Source organism: Dicrocoelium dendriticum (assembly GCA_944474145.2). Taxonomy (NCBI): domain Eukaryota; kingdom Metazoa; phylum Platyhelminthes; class Trematoda; order Plagiorchiida; family Dicrocoeliidae; genus Dicrocoelium; species Dicrocoelium dendriticum. The sequence goes on along the minus strand of CALYDF020008337.1, from coordinate 9,727 downwards.
TCAGAGGAAATACTTCAGTTGGCTCCACCAGTTATAGAAGTTCAAAATCGGGAGATTGGTGATGCGAGATCCATTTTTATCGCCCTGAGAAATGTTGTAGGTACGCAAGATATTCTCTCTAGGGAGGGAGAGAAAACTGTATACAGTGTAAAACAAGTGCACTGTCGTTCCATCAGTTTGGCTGCTTTCGGAAAGAGACATTGATTTTGAGAGAGGAAAGCATTCAGCTTGATCGTAAACATAGATGATCCCGGTAGATTTTCAGTCAGGGCCCTCAGATGAATCCAGTCAAAAGCAGAGATAATATCTATATTGTTTTCGCAGAGCACGGAGGACTGCAGCACATGCCTAAGGGGCTGGCTCCAAGAAAATGTAGAAAACGATAAGTATTGCAAAAGGAATGTAAGCAGTTTGCTAGAGAGGAACTCTAGGATATAGTTCCACTTTGCTATGCTTAAAGTTCATGGTCCTCAGGATATTATTTCTTAAGAAAACAGCTTTTTTCCACTGATAGCAATGGGGAGGGTAGCAAGGTCTGGCAACAACAGAAAGAAAAAGTGCCCAGGTATTGAGACTATATTCAGCTTCCACCTATTTCAAAAGGGATTCATTTGTCATGGTACATCGCAGTATACCAACCTTTGTTCTTACGTTTAGAAATGGATGTATAGCGTGTCGGAATTTTATCCTTGACTGGGTTTCACAAATCTCGGATGGAAGTCTGTTCCATAGTATGGAGTATCAGGTAAGGAAAAAGTTGTCGGACAGTTTTGTTCGTATTCTCTTCACTTTTGTTTTGTTGTTGTTATTATTTCGAGTGCGATACATTGACATTTCCGCTCGATGTACTGTTGGGTGTGAGGCGTGTATTTTTTGGGCAATTGTATCAAAGAAGATGAAGAGATTAATTTTCATTCTTTGCAGTCACAATGTGTCAAGTTTTAAGGCAAAGCAAAGAATCATATAAGAAAGGGTTGTGGAATAGCCTAGTAGACGGTAAGTAAATGATCGTTGTATACGTTCCAATGCCATAAGATCACTCACTCTATAATTACACTAAATGATGGAGCCATACTCAAGCAATGGACGTGCTTTTTATACATAGTGTTTATTGATTCTTTCAAGTTGCATGTTTTGAACAGAAGTCCAATGATCCGACGGGCTTGAGCTGCAGTATGTACGGCGTGTCCGGCAAAGTTAAGGGCATTTGAGTGGTGACTCCCTATGTCATGAAGTGTGGCAGTGGGACGATAGTAAATGAACCTGGTATGATGTCACATCTGTAGGATACTACGTGGCATTTAGCAGCAGAGAATGCCATCATCCATTTGGAGCTCCATGATTCGAGCGCTTTTAAGTCACGCTAGATATCGCTTAGCATTACACTGAACTCAGCGGGAATTAAAGTGTAAACAATTGTTTTGTCATCGGCAAATAGTAAAGGTTTGCCGGGGGAAGACCTCAAAAATATCGTTTACATATAGTAGGAATAAAAAGGGTCTCAGAATACTACCTTGCATCTCGCCACTGGTGACAGGCTTCGACGTGCTTGTTTCGTGTTGAATCTGAACAACCTGGGTTCTAGCTGTAAGGTAAGAATCAAACCATGTAAACAGAGGGTTGCCTATGCTAAGTGCATTTAGTTTGGATAAGAGGTAATTATGCAAAACACGATCAAACGCCTTATGCATACCGAGGATGATCTGATGTAGTGACAATAACAGAAACATGGTGTTAAGTGGAGGTGTCAGACACACTGTGTGGGATATTGGGTTATAACAGCTTTCGTAATGATCGCTCTTCTGGTAAAGGGTCGCTGTCTAATCTATGTCAAAGACCCATATCTCGTTCTTCCTCTGGATAAACCACTCCGTCGGATAATTCCTGATTCGATGTAGTTTACCAATGCTAGTCATCCAGTAAATCTCTTAGTAGGTTGCATTTACAGACCACCCACATCTGCGGTCACCATAACTGATGACTTGATAGACGGTTTCTCTTTTATTACCGGCCTCTCATAAGCTACTGAAATTATCGCGGAGCATTTTAATATGCCCGAAATCAAATAGCCTCTTAACAAAGAACCACAAAAGTGCAAAACATTTATGCCTACCCTTTGTCGACTGAAGTGGGTACATCCCGTCAAAGACCCTACCCGGTTTGGTAACATAACATTTCGGACAACAGCCCCTTTCATTTTTTTGTTCTCTCGACCCAAATATCTATCATGTGATTGTGAAGAATCCTGATTCAATGGCAGGTTAAAAATAGCAGACCGATTCTGATTACTCTGTGTAACATAATTTGCAATTGCATCCATGTTTATCTCTGAAAATGTATTGATGAAATGTCATGGAAAAGTTGTACCATTATTTGATCAGTTCCTTAAGGAGAACAGCTTCTCGCATCGTCGAGGAATATACAATTTATTTATTTATTTATTTAATTGATCTAATAGTTACTATGGGATGTTAAAATGTGTCCACCTACATCAGTGGCAGACGACCGGGGAGTGCTCACAACATCGTTGGTAGTTCTTTCAAAATTCTTTCTAAACCGATAGAATCAAGGAGCAATTATTGCCTATTCTCTTCTAGGAATCGGTCAGTCTTCTCAGATCTCATATGCTCTTCGAATTCGGATCAGGTTTCTTGGCACAAGATACACACATTGTTTGTGATGAGCTCTACCACCGTATTCAGCTTTGCAGTGAAGTTGTGGCTCCAGAATGCACTAAGAAGTTGAAAAAACTTCCGCTCAAGCGGGCCTCTCGAAAAAAGTGGCCAACAAACTAAATAAACTAATGAAAAACTTTAGGAAAACAAACGTTTTTACCCTACTGATGCTCCATGCCAGAGTGCTAACAGCGTTATAGCATTATCATCACAAAATGCCATACTCAGAAAACGTTATGGTAATGAATGGCGCAAACTGGACAGGCTTCATCTCAAAAGCTTTGGAGCATAGAGAGAACAGGAAATTAAGTTATATCAATTCTATTGTAAAATGATAGAACTACTATAACCGATCGTGCAATCATACGTTCGATCTTCAATGTCTACTTCATATCCACCTATAGTACCAATGCGAGAGTGGAACCACAACACAAGCTGATAGGCGAAGGCAATGATACACTCCACCCGGTTAAAATTCCAACTTGGTGGTATATTTCTCCAAATCAGTTTAGTTCGGTCATCATGCTCTGCAGGCCCCGGTAACATCGCGACAATTTTAGTCAACTATGGAAGCACAGACATTCCCTTGTTTCTGCATAATGTATTTACGTTTTCCATGATCAAGGAATTTCTCTTCAAAAGGTTTCTTGATCCTCTGGCCACCGCAGAGGATAATCAACGGTGCCCTATCTGCTGCATCGAGCAGGGTGGATAAGTGTTTTAATGCTACTGCTCAAGCCTTCCCATCTTATCCCTCCTCTTACGCTTTTTCTCTCTTACCGTCCCGTTCTAGCTTCACTTTTATCCCCCTGTTTTCAACCCCACAATTTCTGACCCACCCCCACCTAGCAAAGCTAGGCTTTTACCTAGATTCAACTCACATGTGAACGCTGAGCGTCATTTCTGTCCTGTCGACAAGCCCGCGTCCAACCAAGCGGCCCATTCCAGTTCATCGACTTCCATTTGGAGGCTTCGAACATCCTTCAGACTGGTATGCCTCAATGCACGCACAATGATACAGATCCATCAACAGGCAGCACTTACCCGAACATTAGAGACCCTCTCGATCAATAACTGCTGCTTATCGGAGACCCGCCTGCAAGACTCGAACTCGGTGCTCGCTTTACCATCCCCATCAGGTGGCACCAGCAGTAGTTTCTCATTGCGCCTATCCGATGATGATGCAGCTTTGAGCACCGGCAAAGCCGGTGTTGGTATCACCCTGAGTCCCCGGGCTGAAGCTGCTCTGGTTGACTGGATTTTAATCAGTAGCCGGATGTGTGCGGTCCGATTGACTGGCTCTTTCAAAGCCTCGAAGTCGCGTGGGACTAACAGGTGTCTATTCGTCATCGCTGCCTCCGCCCCTACAAACTCTAGTGATGACTCGGTAAAAGACGACTTCCACCGCCAACTGAATGACCTCCTTCGCTACAGAAGAAGCTCGGACACTGTAGTGCTGGCTGGGAATCTGAAAGCTCAAGTTGGAAAGTTGTCCACTGATGAATTGCATCTGGGCGACCAACATGGTGCAGGCTCCCGTAATGATAACCGTGGGCGGTTACTTCATTTGTGTGAAGATGCTCGCTTATTTCTTGCGAGCACTGATCCTCGACACAGCACCCGCCGGGGTGTGACTTGGCGCCCACCAGCCTCGAACCAGCCTTGGACGCACTACGATCACATTGCTATCAGTTACCGCTGGAGAGGCTGCGTCCAGAACTGTCGCTCGATTTGGAGCACATGTGTAGACACCGACCATGCACTTGTATGTGCTAACCTGCGGATGCGCTTTGACGGACGCCAACCACGACGCTGTGAGCGCATTGACACCAACCAACTGACAAAGCCAACTGTTCTGAATGCCTATCAAATTACGCTGTCATGCGAGTTGCGTAAGCGCTCACTGGATGCAGTTGAAGATCACTGGTCTCATATTCACCAGTCCTTACTAGCAGCAGGAAAGTCCTCATGTGGCAAGTCTAATCGTCAACAAGGACACTGGGTCTCTTCGCAGTCTCTGGAACTTATCGATGCTGGCCGGCATATTCCGTCTGGAAGCGAACACAATGAAACTCGCAAAGAGCTCCAAGCAAAACTCCGTGCTAGCCTGAAGAGAGACCGCGAATCTTGGTGGTCTCATCGTGCTTCAATGGAAATGGCCGCCGCCCTTGGCAACCATCGTAAGTTATTCCGGTTGGTACGGAAAACCGGCAACAGTAGACCTGGGGTTAGTAAAACTATATGTGACCGGAGTGGACAGCCTATCCACAACTTGTCAAAACGCCTGAAGCGTTGGGCTGAGCACGTTGAAAGGCCATTTAATCGGTCGGAATTGTTAGATTTATCGCCGGCCACTGATCGCCCCGCTCCCTGGGCTGTCCCTTTGGATCCACCTTCTCACTCAGAAGTCGAACGTGAGATCGGACTGTTGAAGTTAACTAAGCCGCGGGACCAGATGATCTAGCTCCAGCCCTCTTCGCATTCAGGGGACCTGCTCTTGTGGATGATTTCTACGAGTAACTAGTGAAACTGTGGTAGTAGGAAACTGTCCCAACCGACTGGAGCGGCTCCGTCATATTACTAATTTTCAATGGAGGCTCACGATCGGAATGCGGCAACCATAGAGGATCTCCATCGCCTCCAAATTGCTCGCCACTGTCCTCCTTCACAGACTGACTGCCACCAGTGGAAGTCATATCCGTGGAGAGCAAGTCGCGTTTCGTTAAGGTCGCGGATGCATTGACCACAACTTCACTTTGCCTGTTGTTGGAGCACCGTCACACATATTGGCAGCCCACCGTTGTCGTGTTCCTCGATATCAAAGGTGCATTCGATTCGGTGGATAGACGTGCACTTTGCGACTGCCTACTCAGAAAAGTTGTACCTGAGAAATATGTAAATATTATCCGGGCATTATACGCGCGTAGCTCAGGTAGAGTGACAGCATACGGCAAGCTGTCATCGCATTGAAATATCTCCAGCAATGTGAGACAAGGATGTCCGCTATATCATCTTTCCTCTTCAACTTCGCTACCGATGAAGTCATGGTGATCGCGTTCCCAGGATACGACTTAGAAAGTGTGGATCTACTCCCAGGAGAACGACTTCTTGACTTGGAGTATGCTGATGATATTGCCCTAATCTGTGACTGCTCCCAGATGTGCTAAGCGGCGCAGGACAGATTAGCGATGGAGGTCCGTCACTTCGGGCTTTGCTTCGCACCATCGAAGTGCAAAGCATTCCTCCAAGATTAGCCTGGACCGCCTCCTTCGGTGAGCCGTGGTGGGGATCAGCTAGAAGTCGTTTGGAAATTCAATTACCTGGGAAGTTGTATCAACGCCCGTGGGATTGAACATGAGATCACGAACCGTATAGCAAAAGCTCGAAGTGCTTTTGCTAACCTTCGCCACATATGATGCCGGCGCGACATCACACTCGCTCTGAAGGGTAGAGTGTACAATGCAGCGGTAAGTTCGACCCTACTGTACGGTTGTGATACCTGGCCCTTAAGATCAGCGGACATAAAGAGGCTAGTTACGTTCGACCACTGGTGCCTTCGCAATTTAGCTTACATCTGGTGGGAACACCGCGTGAGCGACGAGCGTGTTCGACGCCTTGTTTACGTCACAGGAAAACGAACTGAGCTGATCAACACCGTTATTTCATGCACCAGGCTCCAATGGCTGGGCGACTTGTTGCGCATGCCAGCCCACCGACTCCTGCGACGTGCGTTGTTTGCGCACCGCGGGTGTGGATGGAAGAAGAGGAGAGGTGACCAAGCGATGACTTGGTCGAGAGGAATGAAGGCCCTCACTTCGAAGCTGGCATCAGTTGGAGCTTCTCGGCTCCCTGGCAGGGGTCCGAAACACGATGAACATGTTTTGCTGGATACACTTGTTGATATAGCTAGTAGTCGACCTCGGTGGCGTCCTTGCTGCGAGTTTCTTTGTCTCACCCCATGGCTCTTAGCCTCCGCCTCCTACCATGATCTCATTATTTAACATTTTATAACTTTGCGTAGGTAATTACCTTTTCTGCTGCATAGTAGCTCCGCCAGATAGCTTACCGGAACGATACCCATCCGTTACCAGTAGCTCAGCTGGCTTGCACCCGTAGCGTTTTATTCCCATATTTTCTTTTAGGTATTGCGACACAGTAACTGAGATGTTTCCTACGTCTAGCTAACGTGTATAGTGTATGTGTGTGTGTGTGTGTATGAACAAAGGGGAGTATCTTATGCACTGGAAACGATCGATTGTAATTCCACTACACGGAAGTGGTTGTATGCGAGATAAAAATTACCTCCTAATCCCCATATACCTATTGTTTCCAGAATCATGGAGAGGGTAGTTAAAAAACGCACAATAGAATACGTGAGTTCGATGTGCTGAATCAGTAAATATCAGCACGTCTTTTTGAAAGGGTAGGTCATGCACCACCTGTCAGTTAGATTAGCTTGATTATGTAACTAGAGCAAGAGACACCGAAGTGTTATCGTTGTAATATTTCTTGATATCCAAAAAGCCTTTGACCGTGTCCCACACAATTTGTTGCTGCCAAATATTATATCTGTTTGTATCACAAGTTCGCTTCTGAAGTGGCTGCTTTCCTACATAGCGGGTAGAAAGTAACTGGTCAGAATTGATAATTGTGCATATGAAATCACTTCAATATCTAGTAATGAGATTCTAGGAAGCGTGCTAGGTCCGTCTTTATTCTTAATCCACTTCAATGATCTGCTTGATGAAATTAGGTTCGAGAAGCCATTCCTCTTCGATGATGATGTTAAAATTATGGATTGTTCTGCCCCTGGGCAAGGTAGTCCTAATTTAGTCTGTATTCAGTCTGAATTGTCAGCATTAGAGCACTGGAGTAACTTCTGGAAGTTGCACTTCGCCACTGACAAGTGTACTTTGTTGTACTAGAGCTGTGACATTGCACCGAACCTGCTAACCTTAAAATACTCCTATTCCTGTGTGTGGCGCAGTCCGGGACCTTGGTCTAAAATATATCGCTTCATTTCATTTCGTAGAACGTTGTATTCTTGCTGGCTTCTGTCAGAAAAACGATCGCCTGCATAAACCGAAATCTCATCTTGAGGGATTCCTGGTTGCAAGCCTTTAAAATGTGTGTTAGGCAGAAGCTTGAATACCGTACAATTGTGCACGGAACTGAGAAAAGTGGACATCATATCATTTGCAAACATTTAACGGTCATTCCGAAAGAGATGTTTAACATGCCTAAAATTATGATTTATCGTGAACGTTGCGAGGCTTTAAAAGTGTAACCGCTATGGTTGCGTAGACTCAAACTTAATCTGTGCCTTCGTTACCGCATAGTATTCGGCTTAAGCTTTACAGTTGTAGACTCCTGTGCTATTAACTAAGAAACAGCCAGAGCATACTGCATACTTAAAAGACACGTACTATGCTCAGCTTATATTTTTTCTCAGTAAAATTTGCTTTGATATGGAATAAATTTCCATCGAATATCAGAAAATGCTTGATATACCTGCAATTCAAACGGATGATCCAGATTCATTTGACTGTTTCTAATATTTTGTCAACACTTGGTCAAAGAATGACTGGGTGGTTTGTATGAGAATGGTCCTAGATACACTTAAAACTTTCAATGTCCCCTAATTATCGCAATAATATAACTTCATATTTACATCAATGAACTCTTTAGTATGTATTTACAATCCATCTTATTCCTACCGGTGTGCCCCAGGCTGAGGCTGATGTTGCATGCATGATGCTACTTCACCGCAGTTGGGCTAAACCAACTTGCACTTAATCTAGGTCACTTTTTAAGCTGGATAAATTTCATTCCACTTCATTTGATTTGTTCTGCTTACCGGAATAATCTCCTATTACATTTCCAAGTTGCTTACGGAGATTGTGCTTATCTTCGTTAACCTTGTTGCGTTTGTAGCATTTGCTGAGTCACTTCTGGACATTTTTTACTCATCGCGGATTCGTTGCTAACCAACTTACTACATATGCTAATTTAGCGAAGAGTTATATCTCCATAGTCGGATTCTTGAACATATATATTTTATTTGTTACTGTTATTTCAAGTGATTGGGTGTTGTTTGACATCCACGGTGCGGCTGCGCTTGATGTGCATGTTGACAAGGTGCCTATCTGTCTATTACCCACTACCACGTCCATACTGTCTCTAGAAGATAGTTGGTCGTTGCTGGAGGTGACGGGGTGCACGGTCCTTGTGGCCGTGCTAGGCTCGAAGAGTGGTTCCATGCACTCAGTGTGGAGCGGACTACGGTCCAGCCACCGCCTTGTGTGCGCTTGATTCCCCAAATACAGCGTGCTTGTGTTTGCCTGTGAAGGAGTGTGGGCCGGCTCCGTTGATGAAACGTGGCTCACATTCACATGCCTCCCGGTCTTATTCCTTCGGGTTTACACTGGATATGGGGTGTGTGTTTGGGGCTGTGGGTGGTGCAGCGCAAGCCACCCATGGTCCCTCTGTAGGCGCAGGCGTCCTGTGCCTGACCACAGTGACAGGCAAATCCGAAACCGGATGCCGCCAACCATTCCTACTAGTCCTACATTCATGTCTAACCAATGCCGTTTCCTTCTCTTTTGGTCCATTGTTTCAGAGATAAACTAGACCTTCCCAGCTGAAATCTCTGCACGTTCGTCGTTGTTCATTATTGCTTTCCACCAAATTGTGCTTGGCCGATTAGCAGAAGATTGTAAACATCCATATGTTTTTAAATTCCTCATACTTTATATTCTTCCTTATTTCACTGTTGGCCACGACTAGGCTGATCTCTGATGGTGACGGATTACAGATAGCAAGATAAAAAAAGGCTCTATCCATGCAAAGTATACTGCCACTGACTCACTGGCAAACAAGAAAAAGGTGCTATACTTGGAGGATCCGCATTTCGGATCGGGCGGAGGCTTCACCGCTCATTATGTATGCATTATACAGCCCTTATAAAAAAACATCAAGGAAACAAGTAATGGTTTAGCTGTCATTTTGCCACACAGTCACACACGCTACCGTGCGGCCGCACTGTAACTCGT